>JBBPTS010000355.1:0-18715 GCA_038094235.1 Fistulinella staudtii
CAGAAGATACTGTAGAGAACTGTAGTTGAAATGGAAAGACTTCTTCTATCTTCAAAGGTGACTTTGAGAGTAGCCTTTTAAAGGTGTAGTGTGCTTATTAAGCAGGAGGTGTGAGAGAGAACTGAGCCTGACTGGTAGAGCCCACTTGTTAGGTGAGAGATCTAAGTAAGCAAGACTGGGGTTTAGTCAGTTGAGCTCTTGGAGTTTATATAGACATACTACAATGGCTGTATATGGTGACTAATAATACTAAAAGGGTAATTTGAAAGTGGTGCCTGTAACGGCTCATTACTTTCATGCTTCAGACCTCAAAGTGATGGCAAGAACTGGTGTAGATGCACAACCCAAACCACTTTGCCTTTGAACAGGCTATCTTATCTTATCATAGCAATCTCCGGTATCTTATCAGATATTGTATAACTGTGCAAAAGGACTTAGTCTCTTTTCTTTTCCTCTCTTTCCTTTCCTTTTCCATGCTCTTGCTGACATAAGGAAGATCTGATCTAAAGATACAGATCTCATCTATCCATATTGGTCAGCATAGCCCATTATGTTCTCATGTTCATCTCTGCTGCTTCCATTCTTATGTCTCATGTACTATATGCCACTTTCATACTGCTATCTTGGCTATGTCTTCTGATAGATCTTTCTGATGTTCTTATTGTTTCTCACACACAGCCCAGATAAGCTCTGCCTCAATTAGGATAGACACAGCCATGTATTTTTGCATATATATAGCCAAGTAGCTCGACTAGTAAAACCCCAGTCTTGCTTACTTGGACCTCACACCTACGGCCGTGCTCTACCAGTCAGACTCAGTTCTACCCATCTCTTACTTAAAAAGCACCCTATGCCTTTGATAGGCTATCCTTGAAGTTAGTCTTTGGAAGCCAACCTTTCAAGACAGAAGAAGTCTTCACCTTTCACTTAAGCAAGACTACACCTTTGCCTGTACACAAGCCCGTGCCCACATCGCAAGAGAAGAGCTGTTGCTGAGAAAGAACTTCACAACCGACCAACTACCAAGGAACCACAGTGTTTGCACAGTAACGCACCCCCCCCTTCTATTCTAGGCATACTAAGTCTTGGTAGTGTCTGGAATATTTTCAGGAAGCTCATCGCCTTCCTTTCCCTCACCCTCCCCTATTCCCCACTCAGAAGAAGAAGAAGCAAAGTACCTCGAGTTCGTTGAAGACATCAATCACTTTGGCAACCACCTACACGTCCTCCTCACCACCACCATCGAAAGGTACAATTCAGAGAGACTGATTGGGACTTCTATGAGGAAATAAAGCCAGTGTTCATTGTAGTAGAGACAATCGCATTAGGAAGGGAGGCACATCGTCTAGGCTTGGAAGAAACAGGCACAGCGAGGATAGAAGAACTGTTGGGAGGAGCCATAGTCAGGACCCCCAAACAGGAAGAAGTAGAGGTACAACTCCCCTGATCTCCAACCCCACCCTATTCCTCCACCACTGTCTCCAAAAGAAGGGAGAGGTGCTACAACCCTGTCTCTCAGAAGAAATGAGGCGACATCCCCACCAAAACCTCATACCTCCAACCACATTGCAACCTCAGGGTAGTGAGGAAGTAAGAAGAAAGAGACATAAACCTGTGTACTTGAAATAGACATTCACTGCTTGTTAAGAAGGTTCATAAGCTTATGCAAGAAGAAAGAAAATACCCACCACAGAAAACATGGCCACCCTCTCCCAAGAAGACTTTAACAGCCTCATGGCATGCATCGCCTCCCTCAAAAATGAATCCATCCAGAATCACATCGATAAAGACACCATGATAGATGCAGCACGGTTAATGGAACAACAACTCAGGGATACAAATGACAGAGCCACTGCTGCTGAACAAAGGACAAGGGACCTCCTGGAGACGTTCTCTTGGGCCAGACTAGGAGGAGGAAGTGGGAAAGTAGAAGTGTTCACCGACCCTGGGGAATTCAAAGGGAACCCAAAGGAGTTTGATGAATGGTGGACGAAGATAAGGACCTTCATAAACATAAATGAATGGACCTTCATGAAGGACTCCCTGGACGCCTTTGGCCAACCTATTTTGGTCAACGGAAGAAGGCTGATGGAGCCAGATCTAGAAAGAAGGCTAGTGGCAGTACTATCAAGAATGAAAGGAAGGAAAGCTGGAAACTGGGCAGAGGCTGAACTAGACCAAATGAATAAACATGGGGCATGCTTCCAAAGTTAGGAAGACTTCTCTAAAGTGGTTGAAAGTATGTTCAGGCCCATGCTACAGAAAGACTCCATGGTCATGGACCTCGAAAGGCTGGAGCAAGGAAATATGGACATAGATGAATTCCTTGTCCGATAGAGGTCACTCCAAATCCAGGCCAAGGTTGATGATGGACATGGGGTCTACATCCTTGAAAAGAATGTCAACTTCTTTATAAAGAAAGACCTCTTCTATAACAACAGGAGGAAGGAGACGATAGAAGAAACTATTGAAGAAATACAGGACATTGATAAAAATCAAGAAGCCTTTCGTATGGTTGCCAATCTAAAGAAATGAGGAGTGCAACCCTAAAGAAGAGATGGACCTAGTGTCACCACCACCTCCACCAACCCCCCATCAAGAAGCTATTACAACTGTGGTCAGACAGAGCACTTTGCCAAAGACTGCCAGAAACCAAAGAACTGGTGCAAAGATTGTGGTTGGTCTAGGGGACAACATAAAAGAGAATGTCTCAAGACAAAGAGAAACGCCCCCGGAGCCCGCAAAGAAGAAAAGCTGGCAACCTCCTGGGAAGTGGCAGACAAGACGCCAAAGATCAACGATTCGATGGTGGATTTTAAAGGAATGTCTATGGACAAAATGCAAGATTATTTCGTCAGACAAGCCCAAAAGGGAAAAGGACGTGTGAACTGAAGAAGGGGCTTCAGTTTGCAAATAGGTTTGAGCTACTCACGGATTTGGAAGTATTTATTCCAGAAGAACATTGTATGACGTCAGGGGTGGCTCAAGAAGAGTGTGGTGCAGATGACACTTGCACGCTTGATTCCTCAAAAAGCAAAAAGAATCCGGAAGCTGAAGAAATCCCTGACATGCTAGCCACAAGATCTGCTCGAATCAAAGGAAAAGAAATCATTATGTCCTTAGGGATATCAGCAGATAAGAAGAACTTCATCCAAGGAAGAGCTCTACTAGATAGCGGAGCCAACGTGACCTTCATCAATGAGCGATGGGTGCAGAAGAATCAAATTCCCATGAAGAAACTAACACGACCCATACCAGTGTTTAATGTGGATGGCACCAAGAACTTGGCTGGAAATATCACACACACCGCTGACATTACCATTGACTTCAATAGACACAGAGAAAGGGTGACAGCAGATGTGACAGATCTACACAAGTTCAATCTAGTCATAGGCTTCACATGGCTTTAACGCCACAACCCAGAGATAGACTGGCAGACAGGAAAAGTAAAAATGACCCAGTGTCCATGATTCTGCCTCCTATTCCAAGAAAGAAGCACCTGGATAGCCCAGTGTGAAAAAGAAGAAGAAGATTGTTACAAATCCAATAAAGTCCTAGAGACTTAGACGTTTTTCAGCACTCTCGAATGATATAAGCCAGGTCACGTGACTAACCCCGTGACACATCACATGATGATGAAGATCACATGATCTAGAAGAGACCGAACCTTTCACGACAAAGTGTCGCACCCTTGGGCACCACTAGCCTGTTCCCTCTTTCCTTATATGTGGGGCACTGCCCTTTCATCTCCGCCCTGTGCAATTAGCACCGGCATCAGAAGCAATGACTACATGAGTATTTAATTTCCGTTTTACTTCTCTTCTTCTCTTCCATTTCAGAAGGCACTGCCTTATTGGTTCCGAAGACCCTTGATGCACGATGCATCCTCATGCTTACTTATCGCCCAATGGCACATTATGCTCATATGGTACGACTCTTAGAATTACACTTATGGTAGCTATGCCACAACATGTACATACAACCCTATGAATATATAAACCAGGTTGCTCTGCTAAGGACGATTCCTCAGTTAGAGTAACTTGGTAGTCCTGACTTAAAGTCAACTCTGAGTCCTCTACTCGACCTCTCTTCCCTTTAAAAGTCATTAGTTGGCTTTTCATTTCAAAGATAACACTTGGGAAGTATACAAAATCAGGACAATCCTAAAGAAGGAAACTCCCACTGAGAAGAAACCAGAAGAACTAGTCCCAGCTAGGTTCCACAAGTGGCTAAAAGTATTCTCCCAACATGAATCGGAAAGAATACCGCTCAGAAAGCCATAGGATCATGAAATCAAATTAAAAGAAACATTTGTACCTAAAAAGGGAAACATAATTCCACTCTTGGTCACAGAACAGGAAGAAGTCACAGCCTTCCTAGACGATCAACTTTGGAAGGGCTATATACGACCTTCCAAGTCACCACAAACCTCCCCGGTGTTCTTCATTCCAAAGAAGGATGGAAGAAAGAGGATGGTACAGGACTACCAATACCTCAACTCCCACACCGTGTGGAACAATTACCCCCTACCACTCATCAGCACCCTGGTAGATAAGCTCAAAGGGGCAACAAGGTTCATAAAGATAGATCTCCGGTGGGGATACAACAATGTTCGAATCAAAAAAGGAGACAAATGGAAGGCCGCCTTCATATGCTTCAAAGGCACCTTTGAATCACTCATCATGTACTTTGTGAAATGAAAAAGCCTCTCTGAGACTTTAGCGAGAGATGTGAAAGGACTGAGTTCAAGCACTCGAAGCGACCAATACAAGTCAACTGTCAAGCTTCTCAAACTGAGGAGTTACTCTCAGTTGAGTCGCCCTTATATATTCATGGGCATATGTATGTACATGTTTGTATATAGTTCCATAAACATATTTCTAAGAATCGTTCCATATGAGCATAATCCGCCATTGGGTGATAAGTGAGGCATGAGGATGCATCGTGCATCAAGGGTCTTCGGATCCTGGAAAGGCAGTGCCTTCTGAAATGGAGAGGAAGTAGACGGAGATTAAATAGTCATGTAGGTCATTATGTCTGATGCCGGTGCCAGTTGCACAGGGCAGAGATGAAAGGGCAGTGCCCCTTATAAGGAAAGTGGGAACGGGCTAATGGTGCCCAAGGGTGCGACACTTGTCGCCATTGTTCTGTGTTCTCGTCTGGATCATGTGATCCTTATTGTCATGTGATGTGTCACGAGGTTAGTCATGTGACCTTGCTTATGTCATTCAGTAGGGAGAAATCATCTAAGTCCAGTGGACTTTTATGGATTCTGTTACGAATCTATAAAGTCCCAGAGACTTAGATGATTTCTCTTGCTTTCCAATGACATAAGCCAGGTCACGTGACTAACCTCGTGACACATCACATGACGATGAAGATCACATGATCTAGACAAGACCCGAATCCTTTCGCGACAAAGTGTCGCACCCTTGGGCACCATTAGCCCATTCCCACTTTCCTTACATGAAGGGCACTGCTTTTTCATCTCTGTCCTGTGCAACTGGCACCAGTACCAGACGTAACAACTTTACACAACTATTTAATCTCCGTTCTACTTCTCTTCCATTATAGGAGGCACTGCCTTTACAGGATCCAAAGACCCTTGATGCACGTTGCATCCGCATGTTATACTTATTGCCCAATAGCGAAATATGCTCGTATGGTACGATTCTTAGAAATACGTTTATGGTAGATATGCCACAACATGTACATACAAATCTATGAGTATATATACCAAGAACCAACTGGGACAACGGTCCTCAGTTTGGTTGTCTTGGAGTTTTCCCTTAATCAGGACAGACTTACAAGGCCGCTACTCAGTGCTTTCCATCCCCTGTTCTCTTTTTCGTTTCAGATTCGTAACACTTTGGACTAATGAACTCCCCCTCCACCTTCCAAGCTATGATGAATGAGATCTTCTCAGACATGGATAATGTGGTAGTGGTGTACATTGATGATCTCCTGATCTTCATGAAAGGAGGAACTCAGGAAGAACATGATAAGATTATAGAAGAAGTCCTCTGACAGTTAGAAGAAAATGACCTTTTCGCTAAACCTGAAAAGTGCACCTTCAGAGTAGAAGCAGTACCCTTCCTAGGAATTGTAATGGCTCACTACTTTCACACTTCAGACCTAGAAGCAATGGCGAAGACTGGCATAGATGCAACACCTCACCCATTATGATTTTCCTTTTTTGATTATCTTTAACCCCTATTGATGATCTTATCTTATCTCGGCATTCTCCGGTATCTTATTAGATATTGCATGGATGCGAGAAGGATCTTATCTGAAGGGACTTAGAAGTTTTCCCACTGCCCTACTCTCCCTTTTCGCACTCGTTGACATATGGCAGATCCGATCTAAGATACAGATCTCATCTAACCATATCGGTCAACACTGCCCCATTATGTTCACACACCTATTTCCATCTCTTCCATTCTATGCCTCATGACATACATGCCTTATTAATTTCCGCTTTCTATTCTTACTATCTCGGCTATGCTTTTCTGATGAACTCTTCTGATGTACTTATCGCTTCTCATGCACAGCCCAGATAAGCAGTGCCTCGATTAGGGTAGTTACACAGCCATGTGCAGCCTCACACTATGCATATATAAACCCAAGGAGCTTGGCTGGTAACCCCAGTCTTGTTCACTTGGAACTTTTGCCTAACAAGCGGATAAGCTGCCAGGTAGCTCACTCGGTCCATCCCCCTCACTCGCCATATAAGGGAGAGCCCTCACACAGTCTACTCCAGTCCCCTCTTATCTCCCCCTTGCTCTACGTTAAGGATCCTTGCACTTGCAAGTCAGAGTCGTTAGGTTCACTTCAGGAATGATCGTGAGTAAACACAGCATTACCATGGAATAAGAAAAGGTGGAAGCAATACTAGAATGGCCCACACCGAAAAGCACATGACAAGTTTGTGCTTTCCTCGGATTAGCCAACTTCTACAGAAGATTCGTCGACAAGATGGCACAATACACACGCCCTCTCAACAATCTTCTCAAAAAGGATTCCACATTCCACTGGGGAGACAAAGAAGAAAACGCTTTTAATAAGCTGAAAGAAGTATTCACCACAGCTCCGGTACTTGCCTACCCAGACCAAGAGGCGGAGTATCGAGTTGAAACAGACACATCAGACTTCACCACAGGGGCAGTTCTGATGGTAAAGAAAGAAGGACTCTTCCACCCAGTAGCATATCTCTCGCGCTCCGTGTTACCCAAAGAAAGAAACTACCAAGTCTTCGACAAGGAGATGCTCAGCATAATCCGCACTCTAGAAGAATGGTGCCACCATCTAGAAGGAGCCAAACAGAAGTTTTAAATCTGGAATGACCACACAAACCTCCAGTGGTTCATGGAAAAGCAAAACCTAAACAGGAGACAAGCACGGTGGTCACAGTACCTATCCAGATTCAATTATGTATGGGTTCATAAACCAGGAACCCAGATACAGAAAGCGGATGCACTCTCGAGAAGATGTGACCACATGGTCAGAATAGAGGAAGACAACCAAGGAATGATCGTAATGACCCCAGATAAGATCCGAATGATTAGGATTGAAGATGATGGGGACAATATGAAGGATAAAATACAAAACCATACATTTGCCCTCAAAGAATCAGAAGTACAAAAGATTGAAGAAGACGGAGGGCAGTTATTGGAAGACAGACTCTTTAAGAAGGACGAAAGAATATTTGTCACCAAGGAAGATTGGATGGACCTCATCACGCTCCATCATGACGCCCCAGTTGCAGGACACCCGGGAAATGAGAAGACACTAGAACTTGTCAAATGGCACTACTACTGGCCAGGTATGACAGTTCAAATCAAAGACTATGTGGCTAGATGCCACAAATGTCAGAAGATGAAGACAGAGAACCAACTACTAGCCGGCAAACTCCAACCACTAGAATTACCACACATGCCATGGGAAGATGTATCAGCCGACTTCATTACCGACCTTCCAGTTTTGTCGCTATATGACTCCATCCTGGTAGTAGTGGACAGATTCTCCAAAGAAGTGGAGTTCATCCCCTGTAAAAAGGACATTATGGTGCTGGAAACCACCAAGCTTTACCTCACAAGGGTCTGGATGAACTATAGAATCCCCAGATCCATTGTCTCAGATCGAGGACCACAATTTGCTGTGTAAGTTATGAAGGATCTCTGTGCTCACTTAGGAATATGCCCATGGCTTTCCACAGCAGCACATCCCCAAACAGATGGTCAGACAGAAAGGATCAACCAAGACCTCCAACAGTATCTGCAGCTATTCATATGTGACCACCAAGAAGATTGGTCGGACTGGTTGCCCATCGCCCAATTCAGCTACAATGCAAAAAGGCAGGCCTCCACTGAAAAATCCCCTTTTGAACTTACCAGGACCTATGCCCCTTGAATAGGGATAGAACCTGGAACATCCAAAGCACCTGCTGCAGACACCCTCGCTTAGCAGATAGAAGAAACCCTTGCAGAAACAACCACAAACCTTGAGAAGGCGCAAAAGTGCATGGTTCTGCAAGTGGACAAACACAGAAGTGATGCATCAGAGTATAAGATCGGAGATCAAGTATTGCTGGCCACCAACAACCATCACCTCACTAGACAGTCGAAAAAGTTATCTGAGAAGTGGCTGGGCCCCTTCTCCATCACAGATCTTATTGGCTGCAATGCTGTTAAACTATGACTCCCTCTCTTGATGAGAATTCACCCCATCGTCAATGTGTCACAAGTTAAACCCTATAAGAAATGACTTGAAGGGCAGCCTGTGAAAGAGCCAGGACCTGTCTTGACCACCGACGATTGGGAAAAAGAGTTTGAAGTGGACTTTATTGTAGATGTGCGGAAACGCAGAAAAGATTGGGAATACATATCTGGTACACTTGGCAGGATACGGAGAAGATGATTGCATATGGAAATCAAAGAAGAATCTTACCCATGCTGCAGATGCCCTGGCCCACTTCCACAAAAAGAATCACCACCTTGATGCGTGTGAAGCCTTCTATGACACGTTCAGTTTATTTAACCCTTATGAGAAACACTGCAGTGCAGTATCCTTTGAAGTTCCAAGGCTCGATCTGGAATCTTGAGCTCAGAAAGGGTGTGGTGTAATGGCTCGTTACTTTCATGCTTCAGACCTCAAAGTAATGGCAAGAACTGGCATAGATGTACAACCCAAACCACTTCGCCTTTGAACAGGCTATCTTATCTTATCGCAGCAATCTCCAGTATCTTATCAGATATCGCATGACTGTGCAAAAGGACTTAGTCTCTTTTCTTTTCCTCTCTTTCTTTTCCTTTTCCATGCTCTCGCTGACATAAGGAAGATCTGATCTAAAGATACAGATCTCATCTATCCATATTGGTCAGCATAGTCCATTATGTTCTCACGTTCATCTCCACTGCTTCCATTCTTATGCCTCATGTACTACATGCCACTTTCATACTGCTATCTCGGCTATGTCTTCTGATGGACCTTTCTGATGTTCTTATCGCTTCTCATGCACAGCCCAGATAAGCTCTGCCTCAATTAGGATAGACACAGCCATGTATTTTGTATATATATAGCTGGATAGCTCAACTGGTAAAACCCCAGTCTTGCTTACTTGGACCTCATGCCTACAGCTGTGTTCTATCAGTCAGACTCAGTTCTACTCATCTCCTGCTTAAAAAGCACCCTATGCCTTTGATAGGCTATCCTTGAAGTTAGTCTTCAGAAGCCAACCTTTCAAGACAGAAGAAGTCTTCATGTTTCAGTGCCATTAAGGCTGTGCATAAGGCATCATTGTGAGTTATAGATAAGTATAGGTGTTACGAATCCATAAAAGTCTCGAAGACTTAGAAGATTTCTTTCGCTTTCTGCTGACATAAGCCAGGTCACGTGACTAACAACGTGACTCATCACATGACGATGAAAGATCACATGATCTAGAAGAGACTGAACCTTTCACGATAAAGTGTCACACCCTTGGGCACCACTAGCCTGTTTTCCTCTTTCCATATACATGGGGCACTGCCCTTTAATCTCCGTCCTGTACAACTTGTACCAGCATCAGAAGTAACAACGAACACGACTATTTAATCTCCATTTACTTCTCTTCCATTATAGAAGGCACTGCCTTTATTGGTTTCAAAGACCCTTGATGCATATAGCATCCTCATGCTTTACTTATCACCCAATGGCACATTATGCTCATATGGTATGACTCTTAGAATTACACTTTAGGAATTATGCACAAACATGTACATACACTATGCCCTCAATATATAAGGGCTGCTCAGCTGAGGGTAACTCCTCAGTTTGAGTAGCTTGACAGTTGACTTGTATTGGTCGCTTCGAGTACCTGAACTCAGTCCTTCTACATTTCTTGCTAAAGTCTCTGAGAGGCTTTTTCATTTCAATAGGTTTGAGCATAGCCAAGATAACAGAAATAGAATATTCTAATCAGAAAGGAAACATATGTATAGCCATAGAATGGAAGAAGCAGGAATGAAGGTGAGAACATATTGGGCAGTGTTGACTAATGTGGATATATGAGATCTGGATTAGGAGATCCAATCTGTCATATGTCAACTAGTGCAAAAGAGGAAAGAGAGAGGAAAGAGAGAAAAGAGAGAAAACATCTAAGTCTCTTCAGATAAGATTGAGTCTTGCAATTGTGAGGTATCTGATAAGATAGCGGAGATTTCTGAGATAAGATAAGATTGTGGATAGGGGCTTTCTTCAAAGGGAGTGCTTGTTAAAAGTATAGTGGTTGGGCTAGTACATCTATACTGGTCCTTGACATGGCTTCTAGGTCTGAAGTATGAAAGTAATGAGCCATTACAGTAGTTCCCTAGTCCTCTAGATGCCTGATTTCATCTTCTTCATTGATCTATCTTTTCTAAACATTCTTGTAACCATCTGAGCTTTCAGATCACTTTTTACAGTGGTCTGGCCCCTTTTCTTGTAGCCTGAACATCATCTATCATCTTGTCGTATCCAAAAAGTAGTCAAAGCATGTCAGATTGATTATTCTGTGATCTAGAGTCATTAGTGAGTTTCTTATAACTCTTTCTTTACTTATACATGTATACTGCCTGTATTATACCATATGTATGTACTTACTATTACACTAGATTACTCATACTTTAGTTTTTTACAATCTGGACCATTGAAAAGATACAAACCTCCCTGAAGGACAAGAAGTCTAACCTGGCTGGTCTATAGATGAAAAGAATAAAGGGATGTGAACTAAGTTCATCCCTCAGAGTTCTGTGATAGGATTCAGTAAGAAGAATTGAGTAATGTTCTACTAATGCTTATATCAGGTGCCCTCAACATAGTTCTAGATAGTATAGGATGGCTTTGGCTGGGAGGAACAAAGAAAAGGGGTTTTGAGATTGTTATGTGTCATTGAGATCAAAGTAGTAGCAGTCCTTAGACCTTGGATAGGTCCATGCAAAGACTAGGGCTTCTGGAATACATAGATGTAGAGTGAAAGGGTGATCAGAAAGATAAATTTCCTAAACTAGGATATATTGTTTATATAGTCTGGACATATCCACAATAGGAAAACAAATAAACAAAGGGTTATACAATCAAAGAATGTGATCTGGATTGTAAGAAACTGAAGTATGAGCAATCTGACGTGATAATAAGTATATATGCATGGTGCAATAAAACAAGTATGTAGGTATAAGTAAAGAAAGAGTCAGCAGACTCACCCTCAGAGCTTGGGGACATGTCAAGTGTTTGCATTTAGACAGGCAAGGCAGACAGAATGCAAAGAGAAGAGTATCAACAGCAGATAAGTTGACTTGGATGTTTGAGAATGTAGCTGATGTCTGGTAGGCCTATCAAAAAAAGCCCTCAGGAAAAGGCTGATGAAGAAAGCTCCTAAGGTCATTGTTAAACTTGTGAACTCTGAGGCTTGTCTGAGAGAGACAGAGACTTGGGGAGGTCTGGAGTTGATGGGGAGTGAGGACAATAGTGCAGGACTTATGTATTGCACCTTTGCACAGTCCTAGTCCTTGTATTTCGGAGAGAAAGGATAATAAGGAGGAGGATAGAAGATAGAGGGAAGTTAAGTTGATATTTGAACTGAAGTATCTATGACAAGGAAGTACTATATTTATACTACTAGGAGGTCTGGAGTTTGGAGGAATACAGTACTGGAGCTGAAATGAAAATGCCAACTATGACTTTGAAGGGAGAAGAGGGATCAGATGAAGGGCTTAGGGGTTGAACTTTTAAGTCTGCACTGCCAAGTTACCTTGACTGAGGAATTGTCCTCAGCAAAGCAACCTGGTTTATATATTCTTCATATATGTTTGTACATGTGATGTCCAACTACTATAAACATATTTTTACAGTATAATACTATAGAAGCATAGACATGAGACATGATGTCAGAGGAAGAATACAATGTATTTCAAGGGTCTTTGGAGTCAATAAAGGCAGTGCCTTCTTGAATGGAAGAGAAGTAAACAGAAATTAAATGAATGTATAGGTGATACTTCTGATGCCTGTTGCAAAACTGGGCTAGACCCTTGTCTCCCTGTGTTTCACACCTGTCATCCACACCTTCACCCCATGTTTGGCTAGATGCCTCACCGCGAGTTCATGGTTTGTTTCTATTTATGCTATCGATGATGTCATGGTCTGGACCACGACACATTCCCTTATCTTTACCTAACCACTATCTATTGACATCATAGAACACTCTAGTGTGCCTCATGTAGTATGCATGTCAATCTATGCTTCCTCCTCATATAGTGATGGTAGTATAGTATTTAATGGAAGCAATCCAGTCAGTAAAGCTCCCCAACTTTGTTAAATTGATCTTTATGACAACAACTCTGAAGCATCAGAAGCTCCACCCTTACCTGGTTCAATAAGAACATCAACCGTGATTAGATGAAGTCCATCACCCTTAACAGCAAACACATCTTCCTCAGTGAAGGACCTGTTCCCTTCATCTCCCTATGCTATGCCCTTCCCCTTCTCTTTAGGATATAGAGGCTAATGTTCAGTGTACAACTAAGCGAGTTGGTTGTCCACTTCAATGCCCAGTTCTGTGGTAAGGGCAGAGATTAAAAGAGCAGTGCCCACATATTAGGAAAGCAGAAATGGGCTAATGGTATTCAAGGGTGTGACACTTGTCACAAAGGATTCAGGTTTTATCTAGGTCTTGTGACCTTGTATCATTATGTGATGAGTCATGTTGTTGGTCATGTGACTTGGCTTATGTTAGTTGATAGAGGGAAACTTCTAAGTTCAAATGTGAACTTTTGGATTCATAACAGGAGCTATGCCAGCTATATATATACAGACCAGAGGCTATATCCTAGGTGAGATATATTATAAATCCAAAGTTCATATTCGAACTTAGACATTTTCAGACTTCCATCTTATACAAACCCAGTCAGATGACTAACCATGTGACTCATTACATAACAATAAGAACTATTCCCCTCTTTCCTTATATATGGGGCACTGCCCTTTTAATCTCTGCTCTTATCACAGAACCAGACATCAGAAGTTTCACATACACACTCATTTAATTTCTGTGCCTCTTCTTTTCCATAAAAGAAGACACTGCCTTACTGGCTCCAAAGGCTTCTTACTGAAATGTGAGAGGACTGAGTTCAGGTACTCGAAGCGACCAATACAACTCAACTGTCAAGCTACTCAAACTGAGGAGTTATCCTCCAGCTGAGTGCCCCTTATATATTGAGGGCATAGTGTATATACATATTTGTGCATAATTCCTAAAGTGTAATTCTAAGAGTCGTACCATATGAGCATAATGTGCCATTGGGCGATAAGTAAAGCATGAGGATACAATGTGCATCAAGGGTCTTCGGAACCAATAAAGACAGTGCCTTTTATAATGGAAGAGAAGTAAATGGAGATTAAATAGTCGTGTTCATCATTACTTCTGATGCCAGTACCAGTTGTATGGGATGGAGATTAAAGGGCAGTGCCCCATATATATAGAAAGAGGAAAATGGGCTAGTGGTGCCCAAGAGTGCGACACTTTGTCGCAAAAGGTTCAGTCTCTTCTAGATCATGTGATCTTTCATCATCATGTGATGAGTCACGTTGTTAGTCACATGACCTGGCTTATGTCAGCAGAAAGTGAAAGAAATCTTCTAAGTCTTCAAGACTTTTATGGATTCATAACACTCAAAGTGACCAGTACAAGTCAACTGTCAAGTTACTCAAACTGAGGAGTTACCCTTAGTCAAGTAACCCTTATATATTTGAGCATAATGTGTGTACATGTTTGTGTATAACTTCCATAAGTGTAATTCTAGGAATCATACCATAAGAGCATAATGTGCCATTGGGTGATAAGTAAGACATGAGTGATGTGTATGCATCAAGGGTCTTCAGAACCAATAAGACAGTGTCTTCTATAATGGAAGAGAAGTAAAATAGAGATTAAATACTCATGTGTGTCGTGACTTCTGATCAGAGATGAAAGGGCAGTGCTCTACATATAAGGAAAGCAGAGAATTGAAGCAAACCCAACACTTTGGACTTATGAGTGCAAGGAATCCTTTGATGTGGAGTGTTACGAATCCAATAAAGTCCCCTGGATTTAGACGATTTCTTGCTCTTGACTGACATAAGCAAGGTCACGTGACTAACAACGTGACTCATCACATGACAATGAAGATCACATGATCTAGAAGAAACTGAATTCTTCATGACAAAGTGTCACATCCTTGGGCACCATTAGCCCATTTCCACCTTTCTTATATGAGGGGCACTGCCCTTTCATTTCTGCCCTGTGCAACAGACACCGGCATCAGAAGTTACGATACACACGAGTATTTAATCTCCGTCTCTTCTCTTCCATTTCAGAAGGCACTGCCTTTATTGGCTCTGAAGAACCCTTGATGCACAATGCATCCTCATGTTTACTTATTGCCCAATGGCACATTATGCTCTTATGGTACGATTTCTCAAATATCCGTATGTAGAAGTATGCACAAATATGTACACACATGTACCTATGAGTATATAAACCAAGTATCAAACTGGGGAAAGTCCCTTAGTTTGATTGACTTGGTTGTTTCCATGTTTAAAGGACAACTCTCTAAGCAGTTGCTCTATCTCTCTTCTTCTTCATTGTCTTTTTCATTTCATGGAGCAAGGGAGATAGGAGGGGACTGGGGTACACCGTGTGAGGGCTGAAACGAAAAGACTTCTTCTTCTTCTGAAGGATGACGCGAAGTGTTGGCTCTTATAGAGGATAGCCTATCAAAGGTGTAGAGTGCTTATTCAGCAGGAGGATGGAGGAACTGAGTCTGACTGGTAGAGCACACTTGTTAGGCATGAGATCCAAGTAAGCAAGACTGGGTTTTTGCCAGTCAAGCTACCAGGCTATATATATGCAAAAATACATGGCTGTGTCTATCCTAATTGAGGCAGGCCTTTATTTGGGCTGTGTGTGAGAAGCAATAAGAGCATCAGAAAGTTCCATCAGAAAGCATAGCCAAGATAGCGGTAATGAAGAATGCATGTGTTACATGAGGCATAAGAATGGAAGAGATGGAGATGAACGTGAGAACATAATTGACAGTGCTGACCGATATGGATAGATGAGATGTGTATCTTAGATCAGATCTTCCTTATGTCAGCGAGTGCATGGGAAAGGAGAAAAGAGAAAGAGAAACAATTAAGTCCTTTCACGATTGTGCAATATCTGATAAGATATGGGAGATTGCCAAGATAAGATAAGATAACTTCTGGCTTGTCAAAAGCATAGTGGTTTGGGTTGTGCATCTTTGCTGGTTCTTGCCATCGCTTCTAGGTCTGAAGCATGAAAGTAACGAGCCATTACAAGGGCTCTTCCTTAGATAACAAATGAGGGGGTGGACCGAGTGAGCTACTTGGCTGCTTATCCACTTGTTAGGCAAAAGTTCCAAGTGAATAAGACTAGGGTTACCAGCCAAGCTCCTTGGGTTTATATATGTATATGACAAGGTGGTACATGGCTGTGTAACTACCCTAATCGAGGCACTGCTTATCTGGGCTGTGTGTGAGAAGCAATAAGTACATCAGAATAGTCCATCAGAAAGCATAGCTGAGATAAGAGAGAGTGGAGATTAATAAAGCATGTTTTGCATGAGGTATAGAATGGAAGAGACAGAAATGAATGTGAGAACATAATGGGCAGTGCTGACCGATATAGTTAGATGAGATCTGTATCTTAGATTGGATCTGCCACATGTCAGTGAGTGTGAAGGGAAAGGGAGGGGGTCTGAGAGAAATGAGAAAACTTCTAAGTCCCTTCAGATAAGATCAATCCTGTGATCATGTGATATCCAATAAGATACCAGAGATTGCTGGCATAAGATAAGATCATCAATAGGGGTAAACGAGAGGATGAAAGGGGGAAATCATAACGGGCACAGTTGTGCATCTATGCCAGTCCTTGCCATTGCTTCTAAGTCTGAAGCATGAAAGTAACAAGCCATTAAAGGAATGGGCTAGTGGTGGCCAAGAGTATGACACTTTGTCACAAATGGTTCATTCTTGTCTAGATCATGTGATCTTGTTATCATGTGATGAGTCATGTTGTTAGTCACATGACCTGGCTTATGTCATATGAAAGTGAGAAAACTTCTAAGTTCAAACATGAACTTTTGGATTCGTAACATTTACATGCATATGCCTCATGTTCTTATCTCTTATCTCTGATGTCATACATAGTATACTTCTATGATACAATTTCTTGAATTACACTTATAGTATTTACCAAAACATGTACATACAAAGACTATGAATATATAAACCCAAGTGCTTTGCTGAAGACAACTCCTCAGTCAAAGTAACTTGGTGATGCAGACCTTTAAGTCAAACCCTAAGCTCTTTACTCGATAACCCCCCTCCTCCTCTCTAAAGTCATTGATTGGCTTTTTTGTTTCACTTTACTTTGACTACTTACTTCACCATCAAGAAGAAACTCCTTGCTGAAGGCTGTAATGATTGCCATCATTATCACTTCTGCACAATGATACACTCTGAAGAAGAAGACAAAGATTAGATTTCGACAATCTTATCTTATCATATCATGGCAATCTCCGAAGATGTTCACACAATTGCATGTCCTGATCTTATCAGCAACACTTAGTGTAACGGCTTGTTATTTCCATGCTTCAGACTTAGAAGCAATGGTGAAGACCAGCATAGATGCAACATCTTGCCCATTATGATTTCTCCTTTTTTTCGGTTATCTTTAACCCCTAGTGATGATCTTATCTTATCTCGGCATTTCCTGGTATCTTATCAGATATCACGCATCTGCGGGAAGGATCTTATCTGAAGGAACTTAGGACTCTTTTCCTTTCTCTCGGACTTAATCCCTTTTCCTTTCGCACTCACTGACATATGGCAGATCCGATCTAAAGATCTCATCTAACCATATCGGTCAGCACTGCCCAATTATGCTCTCACACTTATTTCCGCTTTCTTCCATTCTATGCCTCATACCATACATGCCTTATTAATCTCCACTTTCTATTCTTGTTATCTTGGCTATGCCTTTCTGATGGACTTTTCTGATGTACCTATCACTTCTCACGCACAGCCCAGATAAGCAGTGCCTCAATTAGGGTAGTTACACAGCCATGTACAGCCCCCTACTATGCATATATAAAACCAAGGAACTTGGCTGGTAACCCCAGTCTTGTTCACTTGGAACTTTCGCCTAACAAGCAGATAAGCAGCCAGGTAGCTCACTCGATCCACCCCTCATACTCGCTATCTAAGGGAGAGCCCTAACCCGGTGTACCCCAGTCCACCTCCTATTCTCCCTTGCTCCATGTAAAGGTTCCTCGCACTCGCAAGTCAGAGTTGTTAGGTTCGCTTCACTTAGAAGAATCCTTGAGAGATAGAAGGGAGATTGCCTTATCTCCACCACCAGAAGTGAGATCTGAGATATCTAAAAAGAAGATCCTATCATAGCTGGATCTTAGATAAGAAGAACAGATCATAGATTGATCCTAGGACTTAGAAGTGTCACATAAGGTTGCCATGAGGTATGAAGAAGGCACCGCCTTCTCTTCCATTTGATATAACATGAGAAGAACATATGTTCCCTTATCAGAAGGACACTGATATGGCCTCTGGATAGCCACAGTCATATGATACAGTATTTACCATATAAGGTCATACACAGCCTCATCAGAAGATGTATATAAGTAGCAGGGCTAGCAGTAGAAGCCCTCTAGTCTTGTTTACTTGGATCTCACCTGCACTGCCTGTGCTCTACCAGTCAGACTCCTGGAGTTGCTTACTCAACCAATCCCCTCTTCATTGGTGTACAAGTCCTGTCACTGCCACTAGCCCTTTGCCCTATAAAGATATAGGGTTGACAAGGTATCTGAAGTATAAAGAGACCTTTGAAGGCAACTGTTGTTGCAACTCCTGAAGGTGATCCTTATTGCACCCTCTGAAGTCACAGATAAGATCTCTAATCTTATCTCCTTTCTATTTGTGTTAGGAATTTCATCCATTTCAAAGGCCATCTGAAGAACTTAGCAAGAATAGGACAATTAAAGAAGTAATGTCTACATTGAGACTCTCACCTCTCTAGCACTAACAGGACCAGTGCCCTCCGCTCAATTTTCCATCTCATCCACCCCCCCCTTCAATCTCTTTGAGAGCGAAGCCCTAGCACTCAACAAGGAAGTTGAGGAAAGCTTTG
>JBBPTS010000356.1:0-12250 GCA_038094235.1 Fistulinella staudtii
AAGAAGTAGAGACTGAGCTACGGAAGCTCCAGTCTTGTTCACTTGATACTCTCACCTAATACAGTGATTGTAAAGATTAGTGGGCTCACTCAGTCCCAGTATAGTCCCTGGACAACAAAGGACGCTTTCCCACTGACGCAGCACGTCCTTTCTCTTGGTCCACGTCAAGGTCCCTCGCACGCAGAAGACTTCGGTGTTAGGTTCGCTTCAATGAGGAGAACACATGTTCTCTTATCAGAAGGACACTGACGCGGCCTCTGGATAGCCACAGTCATACGATAGAAGTATTTACTTATATGGACGGAGCACAGCCTCCCACTCACTGTATATAAGAAGTAGAGACTGAGCTACGGAAGCTCCAGTCTTGTTCACTTGATACTTTCAGCTAATACAGTGATTGTAGAGATTAGTGGGCTCACTCAGTCCCAGTATAGTCCCTGGACAACAAAGGACGCTTTCCCTTAGACGCTCTGCGTCCTTTCTCTTGGTCCACGTCAAGGTTCCTCGCACGCAGAAGTCATTAGTGTTAGGTTCGCTTCAGCATCCACATGTTATACTTATTGCCCAATGGCACATTAGGCTCATATGGTATGATTCCTAGAATTATGCTTATGGTATTATATCCAAACATGTATACACATATGCCCATGAATATATAAAGGGCTGCTCAACTGAGAGTAACTCCTCAGTTTGAGAAGCTTGACAGTTGAATTGTATTGGTTGCTTCGAGTGCTTGAACTACTCCTCTACATTTCTCGTTAAAGTCTCTGAGAGGCTTTTTCGTTTCACATAGTACCTTTTCATTTCTGTGGTGGCCTTGGTCAGGGCTTTTTCTGCCTCTTGATGATTCCTTTCCAGGTTCTGGATCAGCTCACTCACTGCCTGGTTAGCCAGTGTGTGAGGGGTTGTGTTGGCCATGGGAGTGTAACTGTAATTCGCCTTGAATGGGGACATTCTGGTTGCAGAGGAGTATTGGGAGTTATAAGCAAACTCCACTATTGCGAGCCATGAGGCCTAGTCATTCTGCCTGTGGTTTATGTAGATCTGCAGGTATTTTTCAATCTCCTGGTTGACGCGCTCAGTTTGTCCATCTGTCTGAGGGTGGAACACAGTTGAGGGATTGTCTTCTATCTTCAGGCACGCAAAGAGGTCTTTCATGAACAAGGACATGAATTGTGGACCTTGATCACTAATGACCTTTACAGGGGTACCATGTAGCTTGAAGATATGGTCCCTATAGATGGATGCAATGCCTTTGGAGGTGATATTTACGTTTACAGGGAACATGTGCATCATCTTAGTGAACTGATCTACTACTACAAGGATCGTGTTCTTGCCTTCTGATTCGGGCAGCAGGCCGATAATGTCAATGGAAATTTCTTCCCATGGACCGGAGGGCACCTTGTTTGGAAACAAGGGGGTTCTTTTGCCAAGGTTACTCGTTTTCGCCTTTTGGCATGTGTCACAGCCTTTTACGTACTGCTCCACTTCCTTTACCATTCCAGGCCAGAAATACGTTTGCTGGATGGCCTTCTTTGTGGCTGTGATGCCGGGATGTCTGCATGTAGGGGGATCATGATGTTCGCAGATGATCCATTCTCTCAGCCCTTTATCTTTGGGCACGTATAGTTGTTCACCATGCCAGACAACGTCTTTGTATTCTGTCTATTCGGTTGAGCCATTAGACAGGCCTTGTTGTACAATTCCGTTGCATTTGTACTGTATTTTATGAATTACATCATTTATTTCTACAGAATTGACAAACAAATGATCAGGGAGAAGAACTTTTTGAGAGTTGTCAAGCTCTACTCTCTTCTCATAATCTGGCCTCCTGGACAGAGAGTCGGCAGGATTGGTCTTCCCGGAGTGGTGCTCGATCTGGAAATGAAATTCCTGGAGATCTCGCTCCCAGCAGGCTTGTCTCTGTGACAGATCTTGGGGTTTACAGAAGAATTGGAGGTTTCGGTGATCTGTCAGGATAAGGAAGGGGTGTTTGGCACCGAGGAGGTAGTGGCACCATTCTTTAAGTGTGAACATGATCGCAAGAAGTTCGAGATCTGCTGCATGGTAATTGCGTTCTGCGTCGTTGAGGGAACGGGAGATATAGGCAATGGGGTGCCAGAGGTCCTCTTGTTTCTGAGGGAGGATAGCTCCAATCCCAAAACCTGATCCGTTGCTTTCAACGTGGAACTGTCCTTTGCCGTCGGGGAGGTGCAGTATTGGAGCTGTGGTCACTTTCTGCTTTAGTGCGTTGAAGGCACTTTGACAGTCCATGGACCACTCAAACTCTTTTGCTTCCGATGTGAGTGCATTCAGGGGTTTGGTGATCTGGGAGAGGCCCTGAATGAAATGGTAGTAGAAGTTTAGGAAGCCGAGGAACGATCGGACTTCCTTTTGGTTGTGTGGCACTGGCCAATCAGTGATGGCAGCCGTCTTTCCTTTGTCCATGGACACTTCATTGTGCCCAACAACAAGTCCCAAGTACTCAGTTGACTCTTTCTCAAACTTGCACTTGGTATGTTTTACAGATAATTTATTATCGTGCAGTATCTGTAGTACCTGCTTCATGATGTCATGATGTTCCTCGAGTGAACAGGTGAAGACCATGATGTCATCCATGTAGACTATGACTACCCTTTTCGTAATCAAGTCCCTAAAGATGTGGTTCATCATGGTTTGGAACATGGCAGGTGAGTTAGTCAGTCTGAAGAACATGATGAGAGGTTCAAAGAGTCCGCGGTTCATCTGGAATGCGGCTTTCCATTCATCACCCTCCTTGATCATGACGTTGTTGTACCCCCATTGAATATCAAGCTTTGAGAAGTACTTAGCTCCTTTCAGCTTGTTGATAAGTTTGGAGATCAGCAGTAGAGGATATCTATTCTTTACCATGATCACATTCAGTTTCTGGTAGTCCTGAACCAGTCTGAGCTTCCCATCTTTCTTTTTAATGAAGAAGAACGTGGAGGCGAATGGAGATTTAGACAGTCGAATCCGTCCTGTGCTCAAATTCTCCTCTAAGAACGCATCCAACTCCTTTTGTTCATCGAGGGACAGATTGTATGTTTTACAGTCAACCTTGTGGTTACCTGGGAGCAGTTCAATTGTGTGATCCCAGAGGTGGTGCAGGGGAAGCTCGTCGAAGTTCTTTTTGGCAAAAACATCCTTGTACTCATGATAGTGCAAGGGGACTACTTTAGTAAATGTGGGCTCAGGTTTCGCTTGAGCTTGAGCAGCGGCGATGTCTGTGGAGATGTTTTGAATGTCAATTCAGAATAACCTTTCACCTTGTTCTCGGATACACTCGTCAGTGTCCTTGAGATCATTGGCCTCTAAAAGAGCTGGAATGGTGTGATTGGTGTATTCAAAGTCGACTAGTCCAATGTCCCACTGTATTTTTGGTGAATGGGCCTTTAACCAATCATGTCCAAGGAATATCGGATGTGTGGACAGTTTGGTAACTGCCAGGGAGATACTTTCTTTGTGTTCTCTGATACTCATTTCCATGATGGTAAACTTAGAAATGCTGCCGGTGGCATTCAAAGTTCCATCCACATTGTAGACCAGGATAGGTCTAGGTAGATCATGACACGGTAAACTATATTTGTCTATAAAGTCCATGTCTATTGTTGAACTTGTACATCCCGAGTCAACCAATGCTTCTGCTTGGATTTGGCTACTGTCAGTCGAGGTGAGGTGCACAGCAAGTGTCAGCAAATTGGCCGATCTTTGGATTCGCCCATTGTGGTAGCATGGGGGCAATTGGAGTTCTCTCAAGGTAAACTGGATCTCTAGATCCATCATTGTGCGTAATTGGTTAATCAAGGTTTTATTAACTTCCTTGACTCGTGAGCTATGTACGAAGCTATGTAATGACTTCTCTGTTGATTGGTAGTCTGCCTGATTCAATATTGACCTGATCCATGTTGTTACGAATCCAATAAAAGTCCTGGAGACTTAGATGTTTCTCCTCATATAAGCCAGGTCACGTGACTAACCTTGTGACACATCACATGATGATCACATGATCTAGATGAGGACGAATCCTTCGCGACAAGTGTCGCACCCTTGGGCACCATTAGCCCGTTTCTACCTTCCTTATACATGGGGCACTGCCCTTTCATCTCCACCCTGTGCAACTGGCACCAGCATCAGAAGTTACAACAAACACGAGTATTTAATCTCCGTTTACTTCTCTTCCATTCCAGAAGGCACTGCCTTTTATTGTTTCCGAAGACCCTTGATGCACGACACATCCACATGTTATACTTATCGCCCAATAGCGGATTATGCTCATATGGTACGAGTCTTAGAAATACGTGAAGTGAACCTAACAACTCTAACTTGCGAGTGCGAGGATCCTTACGTGGAGCAAGGGAGATAGAGGGGGACTGGGGTACACCGTGTGAGGGTTCTCCCTTATATAGCGAAGGAGGGGTGGACTGAGTGAGCTACCTGGCTGCTTATCCGCTTGTTAGGCGAAAGTTCCAAGGTGAACAAGACTGGAGCTTCCGTAGCTCAGTCTCTACTTCTTATATACAGTGAGTGGGAGGCGGTGTCCCGTCCTTATAAGTAAATACTTCTATCGTACCATTGTGGCTATCCAGGGGCCACGTCAGTGTCCTTCTGATAAGGGAACATGTGTTCTCCTCATGTCCATCAAAATGGAAGAGAAGGCCTTGCCTTCTATCTAACCTCATGGCAACCTCATGTGCCGCTTCTAAGTCCTAGGATCAATCTATGATCTGATCTTCTTCATCTAAGATCCAACCACGATGGGATCTTCTCTGGAGATCTTCAGATCTCTTCTTCGGGCGGTGGAGATAGTGCGATCTCCCTTCTATCCTTCGAGGATTCTTCTAAGTGTCGCTGATAAGATCAGGACTTGCAATCGTGCGATAAGATGTCGGAGATTGCCGGATAAGATAAGATAAGATTATCGAAATCTAATCTTCTTCAGAGTGCGCCGTTGCGCGTAAGTGCTAACGATAGCGATCGTTACAATATGTTTATGGTAGTTATGCCAACACATGTACAAACAAACCCATGAATATATAAGCTGGGTTGCTCTGCTGAGGACGATTCCTCAGTTAGAGTAACTTGGCAGTTCCGACTTACAGTCAACTCTGAGCCCTCTACTCGACCCCCTCCTCTAAAAAAAGTCATAGATTGGCTTTTCGTTTCACATGTCGAGGTTGTGTGATCTACTATGTTCTTCCATGGTCTGTGGTCCGGTTTCTTTTGTATCCTCCAGAGGATCTTGACTTCGCCAGGGATTCTTTGTCTTGGTGTGTCTCTCAACGCTTCGATGCAAACTCCTCCCTGGTTACTGGGGAGAGGGGGAAACCTCGGATGGCGAGTGCTCTACAGCTCAGACACTTTCTGAGGGGTGGACACTGGGTGGTGAGCGCACAGCTGCTCAGGCTCTTCCCAGGAGGTCGTGGGGGTGGGAATCTTAGTCTCTGTGCGAGGCTGCACCTTTGTTGCAGGCTTTTCTGAGATTCTTGCAGCTTTTGGAAGGGTGAAGTGCACCTTCTTTTGGCCTTTTTGGGATTTTACTCCCTTCTCAGAGCATGTAGTTCCAAACACGCTTTTTGGTAGGACCACTTTTGGTAATGTGGGGTCGCTCTCACACTTGGTCTCGGATTCGCAAGATTCAATAGATAAATTTGAAAATTTGTTATACAATGGGTTATCTACTATATTATGAATGTCCTTGGAGGTACCTGCCGACCGGCTCAGGCCTCCTTTGAAAAACCCTTTGCTTCGGCTTCTTTTACCAAAGCTTCCAATTCTTCTAGAGTACAGTATTCGAACTTGCACCCTCTTACGTTTAACCAGCAGATATGCCATGCCAGCTTCCAATGTTCCTTGCAGGGCCAGGTCCCGCCACACTTAAAACACTTACCCTCAGCCCATGCCTTGGACAAATCTATAGGCTGCCCGGCACCGGGGTATACTCCTGCCATGTTGGGTTTTACTTCGGCAGGCGCGACCGAAGGCCTTGTGATAGAAGCAGATGTTGAGGCAGTGCTTCTTGGCTGCCATGCAGGGCGAGCCGCAGGGTAAGAGGAGGTTTGGTTACTGGAGTAACCCCTTTTTTGATCGGCGATCTCCACCAGGATCTGGTTGGCCTTCCAGTCATAGTATGCGTCATCGCGATCCATCAGAGAGGGTCAAGACCTCTCGACGTACTCGACAATGTCATTGTGGATCCCTCAGTGGGCGATGCCGATGAGGATCCGGGCGTGGGTGGAGAGGCTGAAATCAGCCTCCATGACAAGTTGCTCCATCTGGACAAAATAGTTCTCGACGAAGGCTTTTCCTTGGCGAAGCTCCATGAGCTTCTTTTCGGACTGCCTTTTTAGGGCAGCGGGGCGGAAGGTGGCATTGAGCTCATTGAGGAGCTCGAGGAGGGTGATGTTGGCCAAGTGGTCGGTGTGCTTTTGCATGAACAGGTCTGCAAAGTGGCCTGCTACATTGTTGTCTTTCAGATAAGACAGAACTATTAGGACTTGTTGAAGCTCTGAGGGAGCCTCATCAAATCCTGCAAGGTACAGTGCAACTTGTCATTGCCACTGTATGTATTTGGACTTGTCGCCATCAAAGAAATTGGGCTTGGCGACGCAAGACTTGCCGGTACGGTTAATGGCTGCTGGTACAGCCGGGGACGAGGGACATGGAGGAAGGTGCACACATGGGAAACGCGTGCCTTGTGGGAGCGGCATATGGGCCAGACCTGGGGTGATGGAGGGAGAAGAAGGGGCTGAGGAGCCACCTTCGGAAGGGCATCATGGGAGAGGGTGATGGATTGGGTTTGCTAATGCCAGGCAAAGTGCTGGTGTCGAGAGGGGGTTTAGGACCCGAGGGTCCATCCTTGTGGTCACTGTTTCAGGGGGCAGCGGTGGACCAGCATTAAGAGGGTCGGTGAGGTATGCCTGATATCAGGCAGTGTAGGAGGGGAATGGAGTCCAACTAAGGGTCAGACCCTGAGGAGCAGGTGAGGGGGAGTTCTCGTGGGACATGGTGATCAGTGAATCTTACTGCCTAAGTGGCTCTCGGATTCATGATTATGAATGGGGAACAACAGCAAGTGTACAGTAGCTCAGACGTGTCGTATGAAACAGGGAATGTGCCGGGGCAGCACGTGGGTGTCAGGATGGAGGAACTGGGGGGATACAGCCTTTACTACAGGCACTTGGAATACTGCCAAGGATCAGCCATGTCAATCACTGTATACATGGGAACAGCCAATGTTATCGCGCATTGTATGCTACGGCCTCACGCTCTGCAGATACGGGTCATAGTGCACTATCGACCAAAGCAACATTATCCTTGTTTAGACAACCTTTTCTCTATGTACCCAACGCTGTCTTTCAAGCGAGAGATATACACTCTAGCACTAGACAAATCGAGCGGGATTGCGAGATTGGGTCTACACCGGACAAGCGTATATAACAGCATGGGGAGAGTGCTGGTCTCTATGCAGGTATCATGGAACCACCAAGTAGTCAAGCTACCAGTCTCCTTAACCCTGGAGTCCAGGTGTAACACAGTGGTTTAGAAGGATAGTGTTTGCGAGCAAAGTGTTATGAATCCCATAAAAGTCCTGAAGACTTAGACGTTTTCCAGCTTTCCACTGATATAAGCCAGGTCACATGACTAACAATGTGACTCATCACATAACAATGAAAGATCACATGATCTAGATGAGACCAAATCCTTCACGACAAGTGTTGCACCCTTGGGCACCATTAGCCCATCTCCACTTTCCCTATATGAGGGGCACTGCTCTTTAATCTCCGTCCTATGCAATGAAGCATGGACATCAGAAGTAACGACCTACACGAGTATTTAATCTCCATCTCTTCTCTTCCATTTTAGAAGGCACTGCCTTTACAGGCTCCGAAGACCCTTGATGCACGATGCATCCTCATGTTATACTTATCACCCAATGGCACAATATGCTCATACAGTACGATCCTTAGAAATACGTATATAGACATATGCACAAACATGTACACACACTATGCCCTCAATATATAAGGGCCGCTCAACTGAGAGTAACTCCTCAGTTTGAGTAGCTTGACAGTTGACTTGTATTGGTCGCTTCAAGTACCTGAACTCAGTCCTCATACTTCTCTTGCTAAAGTCTCTGAGAGGCTTTTTCGTTTCACAAAGTGTATCACAGGTGAGAGAGAGGGAGCTTGGAATAATGTGGGAAGGCTCAGAATCATACTACCAATACAGAGGGGCTCTCAAGTGAGACACGTTCTGCTGCAAACAAGTGGATTCCAAGCTAAGGAATACAGGAGACCAACGGGGGTCTTATATACACTACTGACTACTGCGGCACGTTGATCTGGTGCAGAACAGGTGCAGTAACAATGCGGACCTACATCATCAGTCTCGAGCGGCCTGGAACTTACTGATAAGCAAGTGATATATGAAGAGAGTGTAGCTATGGGTTACGTAATGTGACAATAGCGAATGACAAAAGAAAGGGAAAAAGAAGAGTCCTGACACACAGCTGGAATCAAGTTCTGAAGAACAAATGTTAGTTTGGCCTTGTTATATTCTAAATGCATTACCAACTGGACCTCGCTGTCTGGACACTCAACAGAATTGCAATATGACACCCCACTCTACCAGGCACTTGCATTCCCTTCTGACTAATGACTCACCCTATGGCTGTCACAAAATTGTATTAGTCTGCATTACACCTGGCACCATGTCCCTTGCATGCCACAGTGGATACTGATGGTATTTCTGGGATCACCACATCCTGTGTTAGCCAAGGACTCAATGTTTGGGCATTATTTGCAAGTGAATTAGTTACCAGTAAGTGATCCAATTAATCCAAGCTGGCCTATTGTGTTTACCCACTGGTTGCTGGATAATATATGTAATTCTCATCCTGTCCTTTGGTTTATGAAACGAAAAAGCCAACTAATGACTTTAAAGGAGAATGGAACTGAGTAATGAAGCTCAGGGTGTGTTGACTTTAGAGGTCTGCACCACCAAACTACTTTAACTGAGGAATCGTCCTCAGCAAAGCAGTTTGGTTTATATATTCATGGGTTTGTATGTACATGTTTGTGGCATAACTACCATAAGCATAATTCTAGAAATCGTACCATATGAGCATAATGTGCCATTGGGCAATAAGTAAGACATGTGGATACGTCGTGCATCAAGGGTCGTCGGAACCTGTAAGGCAGTGCCTTCTGTAATGGAAGAGAAGTAAACGGAGATTAAATAGTTGTGTACATCATTACTTCTGATGTCAGTGCTAGTTGTACAGGATGGAGATTAAAGGGCAGTGCCCTACGTATAAGGGAAGTAGAAACAGGCTAATGGTGCCCAAGGGTGTGACACTTTGTCGCAAAAGGATCGGTCTCTTCTAGATCATGTGATCTTCATTGTCGTGTGATGTGTCATGGGGTTAGTCACGTGACCTGGCTTTTATCAGTTGAAAGTGAAAGAAAACGTCTAAGTCTGCAGGACCTTTATGGATTCATAACAGTTTAGTTTCCTTTGCTTCTTCTATCCCCCTTTGTGGTTTGGTTTCTGTTTTCATCCTCCCTTTCAAATGATGTGTTATATTTGAACAAGGTAAAGAAAGAGTAGCCTGGTCTTTTGAACCAGTATTACCAATCCAGATAGGTAGATTCAATTCCAACACATTTATATTACTCAATATGGTGAGCCAGATCTTGTAACTGAAGCAAACCTAACTCCTATAACTTCTGAGGAGTGTGGATGCTTGCTGATCAAGGGAGACATGGACTGGAGTACACTGTGTGTGTAATGATTGCTATTGTTATCACTCCCATGCAATGGCATGCTCTGAAGAAGATTAGATTTCGACAATCTTATCTTATCTTATCTCGGGAATCTCCGAATCTTATTGCACAATTATAAGTCCTGATCTTATCAGCAACACTTAGAAGAATCCTTGATGGATAGAAGGGAGATCCCCTTATTGAAACAAAAAAGCCAACTATGACTTTTGTAGGGGAGGGGGTCAAGTAGAGGACTCAGAGTTGACTTCAAGTCAGTACTGCCAAGTTACTCTAACTGAGGAATCATCCTCAGCAGAGCAACCCAGCTTATATATTCATGGGTTGTGTTTGTACATGTGTGGCATAACTACCATAAGCGTAATTCTAAGAATCATACCATATGAGCATAATGTGCCATTGGGCGATAAGTATAACATGAGGATGCATTATGCATTAAGAGTTCTTCGGAACCAATAAGGCAGTGCCTTCTGTAATGGAAGAGAACTAAACGGAGATTAAATAGGCATGTAAGTCATTACGTCTGATGCCCGATACAGTGGTAAGGGCAGAGATAAAAAGGGCAGTGCCCCATGTATAAGGAAGGTGGAAACGGGCTAGTGGTGCCCAAGAGTGTGACACTTGTCGCGAAAGGTTCAGTCTCTTCTGGATCATGTAATCCTCATCATCATGTGATGTGTCATGTGGTTAGTCACATGACCTGGTTTATATCGGTCAAAAGCAAAAGAAAACGTCTAAGTCCAGTGGACTTTATTGGGTTCGTAACACTTATCTCCACCACCTGAAGCAAGATCTGAGATCTCAAGAAGAAGATCCCATCATGGCTGGATCTTAGATGAAAAAGACCGGATCATAGAATTGATCCTAGGACTTAGAAGCAGCACATGAGGATGCCATGAGGTTAGATAGAAGGCAGAGCCTTCCCTTCCATTTGATGAACATGAGGAGAACACATGTTCCCTTATCAGAAGAACACTGATGTGGCCACAGGATAGTCATAGTGGTACAATAGAAGTATTTACATATAAGGACGCGACACAGCCTCCCATTCACTGTATATATGAAGAAGAGACTGAGCTACGGAAGCTCCAGTCTTGTTCACTTGATACTTTCACCTAATACAGTGATTATAAAGATCAGTGGCTCACTCGGTCCCAGTATAGTCCCTGAATAACAAAGGACACTTTCCATTTGACACTGCGCATCCTTTCCCTTGCTCCACATCAAGGTTCCTCACACTTGAAGAAGTATCAGTGTTAGGTTTGCTTCAGTGTGAAGGCTCTTCTGTGGACTGGGGTGCACTGTGTAAGGGTTCTCCCTTATATAGAAGAAAGGACGCGCAGCGTCAAAGAGAAAGCTGTTACAAATCCAAAAGTCCCAGTGACTTAGAAGTTTTTCTTTGCTTTTGACTGACATAAGACAGGTCACGTGACTAACAATGTGACGCATCACATGACAATGAAGATCACATGATCTAGATGAAACTGAATCCTTCGCAACAAGTGTCGCACCCTTGGGCACCATTAGCCCGTCTCACTCTTTCCATATATGTGGGGCACTGCCCTTTCATTTCCATCTTGTGCAATTGGCACTGACATCAGAAGTCATGACCCACACGAGTATTTAATCTCCATCACTTCTCTTCCATTTTAGAAGACACTACCTTATAGGTTCCAAAGTCCCTTGATGCATGATGCATCCACATATTATACTTATCGCCCAATGGCACATTATGCTCATATGGTATGATTCTTAGAATTACGCTTATGGTAGTTATGCCACACATGTACAAACACAACCCATGAATATATAAGCTGGGTTGCTCTGCTGAGGATGATTCCTCAGTTAGAGTAACTTGGCAGTACTGACTTGAAGTCAACTCATGATCTAGACGAGACTGAATCCTTCGCAACAAGTGTCGCACCCTTGGGCACCATTAGCCCGTCTCCACTTTCCCTATACGAGGGGCACTGCCCTTTAATCTCCGTCCTATGCAACGAAGCATGGACATCAGAAGTAACGACCTACATGAGTATTTAATCTCCATTTCTTCTCTTCCATTTTAGAAGGCACTGCCTTTACAGGCTCTGAAGACCCTTGATACATGATGCATCCTCATGTTATACTTATCACCCAATGGTGCATTATGCTCATATGGTATGATTTCTAGAAATACGTTTATAGTAGTTATGCCACAATATGTACACACATGCCTATGAATATATAAACCAGGCAACAAACTGGAGAAAGTCCCTCAGTTTGATTGTCTTGGTTGTTTCCACGTATATATAAAGTGAAATGAAAAAGCCTCTCAGAGACTTTTAGTGAGAAATGTAGGGGGGGACTGAGTTCAGGCACTCGAAGCGACCAGTACAAGTCAACTGTCAAGCTACTCAAACTGAGGAGTTACCCTCAGCTGAGCGGCCCTTATATATTAAGGCATAGTG
>JBBPTS010000357.1:4474-18591 GCA_038094235.1 Fistulinella staudtii
CGCGATGCTTGAGAGGGGTGTAGAGCGCGGATATGGGCACGACGGTGCGAGTTGCTTCCATGCGCGACGAAGCCCATACATTCCATGACAGTCGAACACCTGCATAAAAAAGGACTTGTACGATGATCAGATGAATAAAATAGTTTGTACACACCGTCGCGTTCCTCGACGTCCTCAAAGTTGAGCATGATATTGGCCGATGGTTTTGGTGGTCGAGTCGACGTGTAAAGAACAGAGTGATTGCAAGGGTCTGACAAACACAGCCAAACACCTCAAGAGTGGCGCTCAGTGTGGACCAACTTTGCAATATGACATGGACCGCCCTGAATTAGAGCAGTGAGTCCAACGTCATCGTCCGCGACGAAAGCTAATGCAAGACCAGTGACGTGACACCCTCAGACACCACTATCACACTGCCCACGCCCGACTCCGACTGCGCTCAGCTCCCCGACAACCCCGTCGCTGGCGACGACATTCAAGTCCAACCGCGTTTTATTTTCTATCCCATCAGCTGGGACGGCTCAGAGGACGCCCATGCGCGAGTGAAAGAATACACGGCCCACGTCGTCGACGGTCGGCTAGACTCTCTATGTTGCAAGGATACATTTACGACCATCGACCGCTGGAGGCGCGAGGTCGACAGTGATACCCCTGACCTCTTGGATCCCATTCAAGATGCGGACACCCCCCTGCCGTTGCTTTCCCTGCCATATGACCATCGCAGTCGCACACAGTATGTAACGGGCAACACGGACAGCGGCGAGGACGACGTACAGCTATGGATATACCCATGATAATGATTAATTACTATTGCCACGTACATACCCCCGTATAATGACTAAGCAAGCTTGTCCACCCGGAATTCCCAAGTTGGGTGTCTTCACTTCATCTTTCTCAATTCCACGTCGTCTGCCGTAGAGCAGCGCGTTCTACAGCGCTCCTCAGACGACGCCAAGTATCCGCCTTTTACAGCCCCGTTGAGTACGACACCCAGTTGGGTGCACGCTATGTACGACCTTGTCCTTTCCGTGGGTCGATTCTTTTTTAAGCACCTCTTGCAGGGTATCCGTCCACGTAGAGTCCCCCGAAATTGCGAGGGCGAGCCTACACGTCGCCCTTCCGTGGTACACGCATCTATACGCCCTTCCATTTCTCTCTCTCTATCCATTGCTTGCCTATGCATACTATGTCAGGTATGACGAATGGATCAAGAGCGAAGAGTGGACTTTTCTCGCTTGCGTCTCCCTCGGTGCAGGTCATGCTCTCAGCTTTCTCGTAACACGTTGGAGCGCGGGCGCAAAGGCTTGGATAACGACACGTCCGGTATGACCCTCCCTCGTGTATTTCATACATGTCCTCATTTTGCCGCTTTCTTTTGCACAAAGGCCTCCTCAGTTGAAGACGCCGATTGCATTCGTCTCGTTCCTCACCAACATCGTGGCCAGGGCGAAATTGTACCACTCTTCAAGAGGGTCCCTTCTCAGCCCATGTCATATACCTTCAACTACCAACGCGATACATATGTCGTAGCAAAGTCGTCTCCTGTCGCGTTCACCCGTCTTCCCTATCCGTCCACCGGTCGTCCTCCACTTTCCGACTTTCTTGCGCCTCCTGGCCTCGCAGCAAAGCAAATAGGACCACTGAAATCCTTGTACGGCAAGAACGAGTTTAATATCCCGATCCCCTCTTTTGCTGAACTTTTCGGCGAGCATGCAACTGCACCATTCTTCGTGTTTCAGGTTTTTTGCGTGGCGTTGTGGTGTCTGGACGAGTACTGGTATTACAGTATTTTCACTCTATTCATGCTCATCATGTTCGAGTGTACCGTGGTTTGGCAGGTGAGTGGATCACAATGCGTCGCGTCATTTGGGCTCATGGACGATATACAGCGACTCAGAACACTTACAGAATTTAGAACCATGTCAGTCGCACCGTATCCTATCCAATGTCTCCGCGACTCCAAGTGGATGACGCTACAGACAGACGAGCTACTCCCAGGCGATGTAGTTTCAGTCGGTAAGTCCGCTTGTCTGATATCGTATTTAGTGTCTAATAGTGTTGATTCAGCTCGTCTGCAGTCCGAGACTGTTGTTCCCGCTGACATCCTCTTGGTCCATGGTACATGCATCGTAAACGAAGCCATGCTGTCGGGCGAATCAACACCCCTTCTCAAGGAGTCGATCCAACTTTTGGATACTTGGGACAAGATCGATGTCGATGCTGCGCACAAGAACGAGGTGTTGTTTAGCGGGACGAAAGTACTTCAGGCTAGCCCCACAAGTGAGCCCCTCTGCCTGATTGTATCCATGGTTTTTATAACGTTGACAGGCCAAGGACAAACTTCCGCCGGGACTCCTGATGGTGGGTGCCTTGGCGTTGTATTGCGCACTGGTTTTGGCACAGCACAGGGGCAACTGGTCCGAACAATGATCTTTTCTACCGAGCGGGTTTCAGCAAATAATTTAGAATCCTTTTTATTCATTGGATTCTTGCTGATTTTCGCTATTGCTGCGAGTTGGTATGTTTGGGTGAAAGGTACATGTGATACGATTCGTGACTCCGTTAATGCTCACGTCTTGACTGAATAGGTATCGAGAGAGACCTCAAAAAATCCAAATTGTTACTTGACTGTGTCTTGATCATCACCAGCGTCGTCCCACCAGAGCTACCAATGGAGCTCTCACTTGCAGTCAATGCTTCGCTCGTAGCATTGTCCAAGTATGGTACGTCGATCGGTTTCAAAAATGGGACGGACTAATGAGGTCGACAGCCATATTCTGCACGGAGCCGTTCCGTATTCCTTTTGCAGGGAGGGTCGACGTGTGTTGCTTCGATAAGACAGGTACAATCACCGCTGAGAATCTGGTTCTCGAAGGTGTTGCAGGCGTCGAGTAAGGTTTCGTCTGCTTGTCGACACTTCCTACTGACACCGATTGGTAGCAACTCTGACAAGTTGAAGCTTATCGATGTGAGACATTCTGGTAAACAAACTATGCACTGTCTTGCTGCGGCGCACGCGTTGGTTCGCTTGGATGATGGTCTTATCGTTGGCGATCCCATGGAAAAGACGACGCTTGAAGCGCTTGAATGGCAGCTCTCGCAAGGTTTGTCTTTTGGCGCACAATATCTATCGGACTCACGTTGTATAGGTGATTCGGTCGGCCCGGCCTTGAGCAAGAATCCTAACGGATCACGGATCTACATCCGTCGTCGCTTCCAATTCTCTTCTGCCCTCAAGCGCATGTCTACCGTGTCCACCATGCCCTCGGGCAAGGTTCTCGTGGCTGTCAAGGGCGCTCCTGAAACGATCAAACGTATGCTTGAATACGTACCCGAATGGTATGACGAAACATACAAGTGGTATACGCGACGTGGCAGCCGTGTGCTTGCCCTCGGCACAAAGGAAATGGATTCGATGTCTATTGACAAGGTACGTTTCCCGTTTTGATGCGTTTTGACCCGAGGACTGAATCCGTTTTGTAGATCAACAAGCTGCACAGAGAGGACGTGGAGAGCAACCTTGTCTTTGCTGGGTTCCTCGTCTTCCATTGCCCGCTGAAGGCGGATGCCGTCGAGACGCTCAAAATGCTGGCGGATTCATCGCATCGTGTATGTATTGCCCATCCTTCTCATTATACGTAATTATCTGACTTGACTGCGGTAGTGCGTCATGATCACTGGCGATAACCCGCTGACAGCCGTACATGTTGCACGTGACGTGGAGATTGTGGATAGAGACGCACTCATCTTGGACTTGAAGGAGAATGCTGCTCACGACGCTGGTATGTCAACTGATGAGTAGCTTATGCGGTTCTGATTGCAACATCCCAACGCAGATCTTTGCTGGCGCACCGTGGATGAGAGCAAGATTATCTCAGTCGATCCGTCCAAGCCCATTGACACGTCACTCTTTGACGATTATGACATCTGCATCACGGGCACCGCCATGAAGCAGTTCCAAGATTCGCCTAGTTGGAATGATCTTGTGCAAAACACCTGGGTCTATGCCCGCGTCTCTCCCTCTCAAAAAGAGTTCATCCTCACCAGTCTCAAGACGCTGGGGTATGTCACCCTCATGGCGGGCGATGGTACCAACGACGTCGGTGCGCTCAAGCAAGCCCATATTGGTGTGGCCCTATTGGACGGTTCGCCCGAGGACTTGCAAAAGATTGCCGAGCACCAAAAGATGGAAAGGATCAAAAAGGTGTACGAGAGTCAGCTGAAGATCTCGGCGCGGTTCGGGCAGCCGCCACCACCAGTCCCGCCTGCGATCGCACCCTTGTATCCAGACGTGGTGGAGGCGCAGAAAAAGGCGGCAGCGGATATGCAGGTGGCGAGACAGCGGAATCCGATGGAAAAGGTGCGTGGTAGTGGGTTGGTGGGTTAGTGACGGGCTGATGTGGATGGTGACATAGTTTGATTTGGGTTCGATCACGGACGCGTTGGCGAATATGGAGGGTGACGAAGACGTCCCTCAGATCAAGCTTGGAGACGCGTCGTGTGCGGCGCCGTTTACATCCAAGTTGTCGCATGTTGCGGCGAGTGAGTCTTTCTAGTGTTTGTGAAGGTAAACGGACCTGACTCTTTTCTAGTCACGCACATCATCAGGCAGGGTCGCTGTACGCTGGTCGCGACTATTCAGATGTACAAGATCTTGGCACTCAATTGTCTGATCACCGCCTACAGTCTAAGTGTGCAGTACCTGGATGGGATCAAGTTTGGTGATTACCAGGTGACGATCAATGGGATGTTGATGTCGGTCTGTTTCTTGTGCATTTCGCGTGCGCAGGTGGGTTTTTGTGCCTTTTCTCCCGGTTCTGGATAACGAGCGGTGGTCTAGCCTGTCGAGAAGCTTTCACGCGAACGACCCCTGGGCAACATCTTTAACCTCTATGTGTTGTTGTCCGTCCTGATACAGTTTGCGCTGCATATCATCGCCCTCGTCTACATTACCAACTTGGCCCACTTTTACGAACCGTGAGTTTGTTCGTGTATATCCTTGCCGTCCAATGTCTAACGAAGTCAGACCTGGCATCGTTGACCTGGATGCCAAATTCGAACCAAGCCTGTTGAACACGGCCATCTACCTCTTGGGTCTCTCACAACAAGTCTCCACATTTGCGATCAACTTCCAAGGACGTCCTTTCCGAGAAGGCATTCGCGAGAACTCAAAGTTGTACTGGGGTCTCGTCGCCGCAAGTGCCGTCGCGTTTTCGGGGTCGATGGATCTCTTGCCCGAGTTGAACCGATGGTTGCAGATTGTGGAAATGGATGCGATGGTGTGTTTCCGTCTTGTTTCGGGAGGCATCATGTGGGCTCACCCTCGTGTAGTTCAAGGTCAAGTTGACAGGCGTCATGGTGGTCGATTTCGCGGGCTGTTGGGTGATTGAAATGGTGTGCAAGCGTTTGTTTGCGGATTTGGAGCCCAAGCCGTTGATTACGCGTGGGCGGGAGCGGCGTGAAGCTAGACGGCGGTTGGAGGCGAAGGCGGCGTTGGTGGCGGAGGGGGAAAAGAAGGTACAGTAACTTGGGTTATAGGGTAAAGTGTAGGGATTCAGAGTAATGATGATTTCGCCACGGCATTAGCCGGCTCCGAGTCAATGGATGTGAATGGACCTCACTACTGCAGACCACAGACCGCTCAGTGGGTTTCTGAGTTGACTACTATATCCAGTTACTGAGCGACATATAGGTCGACCGTTTGCTGCAAGCATACTGGCTTGCCTTGGATCACATACGTCGTAATGACCGACGTCAACTCGTTGCAGTCATAGACCCAAACTCCCTCCGCACTCTCGATACACTCTCGATACGGAGTGGTAAATCGACTGGCTCTTCCAGTCGCGGCGAGGTCTTGAATTTGAACAGGAATACCAGTTGCGACATCAGCAGGTACTGTGAGGTCATCATGAAGATCAAACGCCGAGTAATGGGGAACAAACCACGAGGAGTCCAACCAGCAGTAACGTGACTTGCCGGAGGAGTGGAGAATGCACTGGTTCTTTCCCCTCCACGTTTTCTTTTCTCTTACCCGTGTGACGCATTTTACAGTCTGTCACTGCAGTGCTTGCTATTCTGACCAGGGCTACCCCTGGCAGCTATGACGCTCAAACCTATCCTTGTACTTGTGTGTTTCGATCAGAATTAACCTAGTCCAGGGCATCTGCAGTGTATGGGCTGTCCTTGGCCTTGTCCTTTGTTTGGGATTCGCAGGGAAATTTCAAGCACCCTGCGGATACTATCGTATCTACTAGATGCTATGTGAGTGACTACATTGTGCTATTTTGTCAGTACCACCGCCACTATAAGCTCGACTGATTCGAAAGTCACCCATGCCATTGTCCTGTTTGAACTGCGGAAAAATGTGGGCGCGCTGTTGATTTGCCGACTGAGACTGACTTTCAGGCAATCATATTATTCACCTATCTGACCTGGAAGGCCTACATTTATATGCGATTATGGGTCTGGCACCCTTTCATCTTCACAACCTGCGGTGCCTACCATGATATATCTCGGGTAGCATCACAATCAGGTGATGTTTGGTCTTTACTATTGCATCTCTGATCACCATTTTATTGTGGAAAGGCATTCAGCTCGTATAATCTGTAATATATGCATTAAAGTCTCCTCTGTGCCATCTACAAGGACCGAGAGGAACGAGCTTCATTTCCCGGAATATAGATGAACTGGTCCCATGATGATGTATGCATGCTTCCCTAATCATTTATTATATTTACTTATTTTATTTGTGCCTGACTCGCTTTTCAGCACAATGGCACGATCCTCCTTCAATGTTTGTTTCCTGCCCTCTCGATCCAAGGTAACAAATCACTTGTTGACTTCAGCACGTTTGACTCCCAGAGGGTTCAGTTATTCGCTGTGGACACACGTGCCATTAGTTATGTTTTTACTCATAACGATGATTATCAGAAGCCACTTGTTGTCAGATGGAACTTGGCAACGCCTTAGTTTGTGGTAGGATGACCACGATGCAGCGTCCCATCCTGCGAGGTGATCCCACGCGCCGGCTACAACTTCCATTGTTGATCAGGTCACATCAGAGGACGGGAGTTGGAAATTCGAAATCGATTGCCATGAGCACACATACATTTCTACCACACATTGACATCATAGGGATGTGGCGCCCGTGCGGGACAGCGGGATCAGCTCCACTGTCGCTTTATTTCAGTGTGTCCCGGGGGCAGCCACTTTCGCAAAAATTCCCATGCTCCTCTGCAACTAGCATTTGACCTTCCAGTGGGTCCGATCAATGCGTCACATCTCCTGGTGATTGCTGTTTTGCTGACTAGTATCCCGTGCCTTGACACAGCCGGTCCAACCAAGGACGCCTACCGGATCCGATGGTGTATATCAATGAGATGATGTTTTAAGCGGGTATGTTGATACCTGTGTTCTAACAGTCTCAGGATATGTGGAGCAGACTTCACTTATACTACCTTGCTAGGGGATGATTCCATACGCTGTAGGGAGGACTGGAGGTAGGAAAAGAAGGTTCAGAAAACTTTCATCCCACTCGGGCTGCGTACAAGACAACAATAAAACGTGTAGCTACCTATGAACATCAGCAAGGCACTGGTCGCAGCTAAATGCGAACAATCCTATATCAAAATTTCTCACGCACATGGGGCTCCTGAAACAGACTACAGTGATGGCCGCTGCAATCGATAACCCAGCCCTCATCACGGGTGAAGGTTCTATCTAGTACGCTGTGCTTACACAAATAGCCAAAGCTATGCCAGGTACTTGTTTCGTTACTGCACGACCGGACTTGCTCGCAATGCTCAAGTTGCCAATAAGCCACATGCACAAATGGCCGGTCTCTACTTGCGCATTGATCTTATAAATACGCGTTGATTACTGAAGTTATTTTACTGAATCCCAGCCCCTTTTCGTTCCCATCTTCCATCGACAGAGAATGAGCGCGCTCCCAGTTTCGCGGGTGATGGGCTCTGTTATTGCGTCTATGATCGCCTTTTCACTTTGGAAAGGCTTTCAATATGTGTGGTATCAATCACCCTTGCAACGCCTGAAGGGGCCGAAAGGGACAAGCTTCCTCCTTGGAAATTTAAACGAATTGATAGATGACGTTGGTGTGCCTTGCACATCTATGACGATGCTCGTCTGATTCCTTCTTTAGGAGAACGGAGAGTTGGCGGGGAGATGGGTGAAGGAGTATGGTGAAACATTCAGATTCAAGGGTTTTTTTAATGTCCGTTTCCAATTGTGACTGGTGAACCACACCGTTGTCTCAACATACTGAATTTCTAGAGGAATCATCTTTATACCCTGGACACACGTGCCATTAATCACGTTCTCACCCATAGCAACGATTACCAGAAGCTCCCTGTCGTTCGACAGGGTTTGGCAGAATTTTTTGGGGAGGGTGAGTCAAGTATGATATCGTTGCTGGCAATTTATCTACTAACTTTAAAGGGGTGCTCTTGGTGGAGGGAACACAGCATCAGCAACAGGTTAGCATCAGTTTTTCCTGCAGAAATAATGACGAGTGAATTATTTACGAACAGAGGCGTATACTCGTAACTGATGCTCCTTTTACGGGCATGATCAACCTAACTAATGGGCTTTTAGAACCCTGCATTTGGCCCTGCACAAATTCGAGGGCTTACAAACATATTTATTGACAAAGCTTCGCATGCAAGTCATCCATATTCTTTTATTTACTTGGTGACTGACGGAGCCTGCTTCAGCTTCGTAATTTGTTGTATTCCGAGATCTCCAAGAATCGTACCGCTGCTGGTACACGCATCGACATTATTCCTTGGTTAAACAGAGCGGCCCTTGATGTCATTGGTCTTGCTGGTATGCCTGTTCTACCATTGAAAGAAGGAATACAGCTTAAGAACAAAAGGATTCAACTATAGCTTTGATTCCCTAGATCCCAACGGTCAGCCAGACGAGCTGGGTGAAGCATTCTCGGTCACATTTTCAGCGAGTCAGAGCCTCGACATACTAAATATCATTTTACGAAAGCTGGTTCCTGCACTTGACCTCATTGTAAGTGCCATGCTTATTTGCATGTGACTGTTAGCATTGTGCGTCTTTATCTCACATTAACTCGCAGCCCAGTGCGGCGAGCCGCAAAATACGAGATGCTAAAAATACTATGATGCGAATCGGTAACGAGCTTCTCAAGAATGCGAAATCAACTGCAATGGCCAGCGAGACGGGAAAAAGAGACATGGAGAGTGATGCCCTACGCGGCCGGGACTTGCTGACGCTCCTGGTGAAAGCCAACATAGCCACTGATATCCCTGATAGCCAGAAGTTGTCCGATAAGGATGTCGTAGCCCGTCCGTCCTCTCTGTCGAGTTTGGATACCCATTCGACTAACACTGTGTGTCGATAGAGGTGGCTACGTTCTTGTTCGCTGGCCATGAAACGATCAGGTACGACGTCCCGGGTAATTATCGTGTATACGGGCATAAGTGAATTATACACTAGCACTTCGGTTACTTGGGCGCTGTACGCCATCACTCAAGCGCCTGAAGTTCAAACGAAACTCCGGGATGAGCTCCTTTCTGTTGAAACCGAAGCTCCTTCGATGGACGAGCTTATGGCACTCCCCTACCTCGACGCAGTCGTAAAAGAGACCCTTCGCGTGCATCCACCCATCCCAGGCGTCGGGCGGATAGCAATGAAGAATGATATTCTGCCCGTCGAAAAGCCATACGTGGATAGATATGGCGCTGTCCGTGACACTATCACGTACGTGGTCCTAGTGTATGAAATACGCGTGGTGACGAAAGTGGCGATAAAGGATCGCCAAGGGTGATCAAGTCAGCATACCGATATTGTCGGTGAACCGGTCTGAACAGCTATGGGGACCGGATGCTTGCAGTTTTAGGTGCGTCTCTTATTCCGTTTGGTTTTTTCTACATCCCGGGCATCTAGTGATGGATATGTGTTGCAGACCTGAACGATGGAACGACACGCCCGAGGCGGTCTCTCGAATTCCAGGTGTTTGGGCACACTTGATGACCTTTATAGGCGGCCCGAGGGCTTGCATCGGCTACCGGTTCGCACTTGTCGAGTGAGTCCATGCCAGATGTCCCCTCCGATATCCAGACGATCTTGACCAATGAACCAATGGCAGGATCAAGATGATTTTGTTTTCCCTCGTCCGTGCTTTCGAGATCGAACTTGCCGTGCCCGCCAGTGAAATCAAGCCCAAGCTAACTCTTGCGCAACGCCCGGTTCTGCGGAGCGATCCCACGCACGAGGTCCAGCTTCCGCTGTTGATAAGGCCATATCAGAGGGCGGAACTTTGAATATAAACTGGATTGCCTGTTTCAGTGTTTCAGTATTCAGTGTACTCCTCATGCACTTATTAACAACCAGTGTCAGGTGCTCCTACCATCTCTGTATCGTATGTATTTCATCGAGCTTGTTTTTATCATGTATCATGACGTGATATTTAAATGCCGGATTTAAGTTATGGCCGAGTCTGAAAGAAAATATAGAATGCTTTACGCTCGCTATTATTTTCAAATGGCTGGACACTGGACGCTCGAAGTCAGGAAGCTGAGATGACATTGGAACGGTGTGCTCCAGACTGTTCGACTATCACTCTACGTGTCTCTCTCGCCCCGACTACCCTTCGCCCGGCTCCGCTACTCCGCGTCGGCATCTCCCCTCGGCTCTTTCCTCTTCCCTCATTGGCTTCTCTCCTCTACACAGCCACAACATGACAGATTCCGAAAGCGGGGTAGTAAGCACGGCCTCTGACTCTTGATTCCAAGTGGGGATAGATGGCATGATGCAACCATCGAACTGTGCTTGTGGCGGTGACTTAGCAATGGGCCTGTGTTGGCATCATTGCCTGTTTCCATCCTGGAAACGCCCTACGATACGCCTACACGCATTCTTTGCTCGAGGCCTCATCTTGTTCACAATTTGCCAGTGCTACGCTCGCAAAATTTGTGCTGCGTCTCACCTTCAACTCCTCCCGCACCACTGAGTCTGCCCATGTTCCTGGACTCGGTCTCACAGTGGCTGCTTCCTGCAATTGCAACAGGGATTGCCTTTTCGCTTTGGAAAGGCTTTCAGTTCCTGCGGCAGTATGCATATAAGTCTCCTCTGCGCCATCTACGGGGTCCGAAAGGAACGAGCATCGTCTTCGGAAACCTCAACGATCTGATTCACAATGTGAGTATTGTCATCGTGCATGTGTTGTTCCATTCATAATTATTGACTCGTTTTTCTCGAAAGCATAGCGAGCTAACAGACAGGTGGATAAAGGAATTCGGTGAAACGTTGAGATTCACGGGTTTCCTGAATGTTTGTCTCCGTCTTTTGATCCTACACGACAAACTCTGACGTTCGCATACATGATACCCAGAGAGACCAGCTGTTTACTGTCGACACGTACGCGGTCAATCATATCCTCACCCATAACGACGATTATCAGAAATCATCCATTGTCAGACAAGGCCTAGCAGAGGTGTTTGGTGAAAGTGAGCCAATCATTACGCTAAAGCAATCTCAACCAACATGCATACATTCACCAACTTGACAGGTGTGCTCGTCGTGGAAGGCACTCAACATCGTCAACAGGTTCGTCCAAGTTTATTAACTATTCTGATGAAAATCGACTGAATGCTTTATCATTCGACAGAGACGTATAATGGTATTCAAGTTCTTGCAACTACATGATGTAAATGATAGCACTCTACTTTCAGAACCCCGCGTTCGGTCCAGCGCAAATTCGAACACTGACAGACATTTTTCTTGCCAAAGCTGACGATGTATGGATCGACTTTATCTTTTGGCCACCAAATGTAACTCGTTGTGGCCAGCTTCGTGATCTGTGGGATTCTGAAACCGCAAAGGATCCTATCACAAGAAGTACCGGTACACGTATTGATGCTATTCCTTGGTTGAACAGGGTGACGCTTGACATAATCGGTCTCGCTGGTAAGCTGGTTTTATGAATGAATATACATCACTGATAGTAACTATGGTCTGACCATAGGGTTCAACTACAGTTTTAACACCCTCGATTCCGGCGGACAGCCCAACGAGCTGGGTGAAGCATTCTCAACGATATTTTCAGTCACCCAGAGCGTCAGTATATTTAATATAATTTTGCGCTGGTTTATCCCAATGCGGCGTTTAATCGTGAGTTACATTCCAGTCTTCATGGAGTTCACATATAACCATATAACTTCGTTTATCTCATGCCGACATCTACTAGCTCACTGCGGAGAGTCGTAAAATACGAGCTGCTCAAGATACGTTCACGCGTGTTGGTAAGGATCTACTCACGAAAGCAAAAGCAGCCGCACTGGGTAGTCAAGCAGGTGAAGCGGAGAAAACCCGTCTTCGCGGTCAGGATTTGCTGTCATTGCTAGTGAAGGCGAACACTGCCAACAATATTCCTGATAGTCTGAAGCTCTCAGACGAGGATGTCATAGCCCGTACGTTCCATCATGTGTATAGTTATCTCAACCATAACCTATCAATAACTTGTAGAAATGGTCACGCTTTTTTTCTCGGGTCACGAAACCACGAGGTATGACGCTGTGTCTAGTTATCATTTGCTAGCACAGAATGACCGTATACAGCACGGCAATTGCGTGGGCACTATATTCCCTGACTCAAGCACCCGATGTTCAAACGAAGCTTCGGGATGAACTTCTTGGTGTGGACACAGATACGCCATCGATGGATGAGCTCATGGCACTTCCTTACCTCGATGCAGTGGTGAGAGAGAGTCTTCGCGTACACCCACCCATTCCGGGTATCATGCGAATTGCAATGAGGGATGACGTATTGCCAGTCCAGAAGCCATATGTCGATAAGTACGGCAATATCCGGGATACGATCATGTACGTTGCACATTTTGTTTTCAAAGTCGATGGATCTGACGGGACCAAAAAAGGATCGCAAAGGGTGACGAGGTTGTCATATCTATATTGGCGATGAACCGATCCAAAGAGTTGTGGGGGCCCGATGCTCATGAGTTTAAGTACGTCCCTGAGTCTCTTCTTTCCTCCCTCTTTTTGAAGCTATGCATACAGACCGGAGCGGTGGTACGACATACCAGAGACAGTCTCTCGTATTCCAGGTGTTTGGAGTCACCTGTTAACCTTCATTGGTGGACCGAGAGCGTGTATTGGGTATCGATTCTCCCTCGTCGAGTGAGTGGGTGGTGTTGTCGCTGTGTTATACGTGCCCTGATCAGCTAAAAAGGCTCAAGGCAATATTGTTTTCTCTCATTCGCCATTTTGAGTTCGAGCTCGCCGTGCCGGCTAGCGACGTTGGTGTCAGAACCGTCATCACACGTTGTCCCATCCTCTTGAGTGATCCTGCACGCCAGCCTCGGCTCCCGTTGTTAATCAAGCCGTATCAAAGGACGTGAGTGTTGATAACGAGGTGTCAAGAGTTGGGATCATCCTTGCTTGCCAAGGGTTTGTTTACTGCTTTGTTGATAATGACCATCTTTACATCAGGAATTTTACAAATGTCTCGCGACTTCTCATGGCCTCTCAAAACTGACTTATCTGAACTATTTTGTCTCGTGGGACTCATCGGAAAATGGCGAGACGTGACGAGACACTACGAGATCGTTGAGACACCACAAGACCAATGAGACATACATAAGTAGAGTTTTAAAAGTTTGATATCACATTTTTATTAACTTTCAACTACTCCCATGTTATACTCAATACTTGGAAACTATGGGTCACAAATTTTACCAGTAAATCTCAAGTAACATATATACATGATATTACAGTACTAGTATACTACAAACCTGAATATAGTACAAACTTTTGGTACATAGTAGGTTTCAATCATTTACTAGAACAATGGGAACAACAAGACCCAATTTAAACTCTACTTATGTATGTCTCATTGGTCTTGTGGTATCTCAACATTCTCAACAATCTCATAGTGTCTGTTATGAACTCAATAAAAGTCCTAGTGACTTAGACGTTTTCTTTCACTCTTGACTGATATAAGCCAGGTCACGTGACTAACCTCGTGACACATCACATGACGATGAAGATCACATGATCTAGAAGACACCGAATCCTTCGCGACAAGTGTCGCACCCTTGGGCACCATTAGCCCGT
>JBBPTS010000359.1:0-18548 GCA_038094235.1 Fistulinella staudtii
GATCACTGTAGTGATTGCATTTCGCATATTTGGACTTTACTTCTTATTTAGAGTGTTTGCCACTCTTGTGACATGTTTCCCTTGTTTTTGTTTGTTGTTTGGACTCATTGTTATTGTCAGAGTTCACAGTCTTCACTTTTCCAGTTTCTGACAGTGAACTCCAGGTAATGTACTTGAAATACTCTGAATACATCAGTTTCTGACAGTGAACTCCAGCTGTGTGTTTTCCAGCTGTTAACATAACTTGCCTGCAGCCTTGTCCTGTTTGATATCCCATGCCAACTGCTCAGCATCTCTACTGGAAGAGTGCTTTTCAGTGCCATTGACAAGTCTCCAAAGGCCTTTAGAGTGGAACAGGGCCTTCATTTCCTTGCTCCAAGTGGTGTAGTTCGAGCCTGAGAGAGGCTGAATGCGATGGTGATGATGTTCAGATGACATAGGGAAGGAATGGAGGGATTATGAAGAGAGGAGTATGAGGAGAGAGAGGAAGTGAATAATGGAGGGAAAACTTTGTCGAGTGAGGTGCAAAAAGGTGATTGCAGAGGTGAGTTCACTGTCAGAAACTATTTATTGTATAGTAGAGTAGACAATACCTGGAGTTCACTGTCAGAAACTGAAGAAGCGGTGACAGTGAACTCCGACAACAATATAGACTGCAAACAACAAACAAAAACAGATGAAACAAGCCACAAGAGTGGCAAATACTGTAAATAAGAAGTAAAGTCTAAATGTGTAAAATTAGTAGTGATCAGTAGATGCAGCAATCAAATTGTAACAGAACATACAGAGAGTGTTCCGGGGACATTTCCAGCCAGGAGATGAAGACAAGAGGGCGGAATCAGTGGGGATCGCAATGGAGGCATCAGGGCAAGGCTGGCGATTGATTTGCTCGGTTTGGAATGCTGCTTTAACCTTGACCTTGACCAGATCAGTCAGGAGAGCGAGGGAGGATGTGAAATGAGCATAGGGCACGCATCATCGCCATACAAGCCAGTTCATTGTCCAGATTCTTCAAATTGAAGCTCGAAGGGCACAGTTCTTGAATCCTGGCCATAGCCTGCTCAACTCGGCCTGTAAGTGCAGGGAGAGACTCATCAGGGCATTTTCTGATGCTGAAGAACTCATTGTAGACCACAAATCAAGTGCTGGCCTTCTGTTGAATGAAGAGGGCTTGTAAAGTGTTCCAAGTGGCAGTGGGGTTGTCCTGGTGCGCTTGGATGTGGACCCGCTGGTCTGGAGCCATGTTTAGCATTAGTTCACCAGCAGCTTTGTCCTGCCTGATGTCCCAGGCCAGCTTTTCAGCATCTCCAGTAGAGGGGCGAGTTTCAGTGCCATTTACGAGCCTCCAGAGTCCTTTGGAGTGAAACAGAGCCTTCATCTCTACACTCTATATAGTGTAATTCGAGCCTGAGAGAGGCTGGATGTGATGGTTGTGGTGTTCAGAGGACATTGGAATAGGGATAGGGAAGTGGAGAGTGGAGAGGAGTGAGGAGTGGATGAGGTAGTGAAAATTTCGTCGAGTGGGAAGGTGCTGAGGCAATTGAAGGGCAGCTCAAAGCGCAGGACTCATAACCTGTTAGAACAGCTGGATTGACTCATAGCTGGAGTTCATTGTTAGAAACTATATATTTCGAGTATTTTGAGTACATTACCTGGAGTTCACTGTCAGAAACTGAAGAAGCAATGACAGTGAACTCCAATATGAGTAGAGAGTCCAAACAGCAAACAAAAACAATAGAAACATGGCACAAGTGTGCCAAACACTCTAAATAGAGCAAAGAAGGCTAGAAATGCACTAAGTGTATAATCAATACCAGTTGTGCCTCACAACACATAACAATCATGCCTTTATCCACTGTATCTCGAAGCTAATACCAGTGCAAATCCAAGTGCTTCATTCTCCCATGATACTCTGGATGCTTCGCCACCTGAATTGCTGACTGGTTGTCCATATGCAAAGTCGAAGGCCCAAGGATCTCAATTCCAAGCTCCTGCATCAGTTTGCGTATCCAGACAATTTCCTTGCCAGCCTCGCATGCAGCAACATACTCAGCTTCAGTTGTGGATAATGTCACAATGGGCTGGCACTTGGACATCCACGAAACAACTCCAGTGTCCATTTTGACCACATAAGCACCTGTGGAGTGACCAGAATCCTTGCAACCGCTATGATTTGCATCAGAATAGGTCGAGAATGGCTCAGAATGTGATGAAATGGGGGAATAAGTGATGTCATAGTCCAAAGAGCCCTTGATATAGTGAAATAGGTGCTTGACAGCGTTCCAATGGGCGATTCCTGGGTCAGATGTGAAAGACGCAAGCTGGCCAACTGCAAATGCGATATCAGGGCAAGTAGTGCATGAAATATACTGCAAAGAGCCAATTGCGCCTCCATAGTCCACATTTCGCATGAAACTGTGCTTGTAATGATCACTATCATTATCACTTCCATGCAACGGCGCATTCTGAAGAAGATTAGATTTCGACAATCTTATCTTATCTTGGCAATCTCTGACATCTTATCGCACAATTGCAAGTCCTGATCTTATTAGTGACACTTAGAAGAATCCTAGAAGGATAGAAGGGAGATCGCACTATCTCCACCACCAGAAGCGAGATCTGAGATCTCTAGAAGAAGATCCCATCATGGTTGGATCTTAAGATGAAGAAGATCGGATCATAGATTGATCCTAGGACTTAGAAGCTGTACATGAGGTTGCCATGAGGTTAGATAGAAGGCAGAGCCTTCTCTTCCATTTGATGGACATGAGGAGAACACATGTTCTCTTATCAGAAGGACACTGACGTAGCCACAGGATAGCCACAATGGTACAATACTATATTTACCATATGAGACCTTACACTGCCTCATCAGAAGATGTATATAAGTAGCAGGGCTAGCGGTAGATGCCCTCTAGTCTTGTTAACTTCCTTTGTGGATCTCACACCCAACCAGTGTGCTCTACCACCAGGACTCCTGGCAGTAGCTAAGTGGAGTTGCTTACTCAACCACTCCCCTCTTCATTGGTACACATATCCTGTCATCAACACTTGCCCTTTGCCCTTATAGAAGATAGGGTTGACAAGGTTCTGAAGTACGAAGAGACTCTGAAGGCGATCCTTATCACACCCTCTGAAGATACAGATAAGATTACTATCTTATCTCCTCCTTTGATAGTTGAGGACGATGTTGGTCACAGCGCTCTTCCGTGGTCCTGGGGCTTTGTTCCTTCGAAAGACACAGTACTGGCTCTATTGGTATTGTGACAGGCTTGGAATCAGCCATATTGAAGTGTGAAAGCATGTCGATGCAATACTGGCGCTGGGAGATTGTCAGGGCACGTTTGGGGCGGTCATGATCGATTTTGTTGCCCAAGATCTCAGTGGTAGCTCCCAAATCGTGCAGTTTGAAGTGTTTGGCCAGATCTGCAATCGCCTGCTTGATGGCATCAAGAGATTTCGATGCAAAGGTCATGTCATCGACAAAGACAGGCAGAATGATCCTGACATCACCTCAAGCATAGATATAGGTGGCAGCGTCAGAATAGGTGCGATTGAACCCAATTGATGTAAGAGTAGTATCCATCTTGCGATTCCATCAATTTCCACCCTGTTTGGTGCCATATAGTGCTTTCTTGAGCAAACAGACAGTCTCCTTTGTATTTTCCACTGCAAAACCTTCTGGCTGCTCCATAAATACATCACAGTCCATCTCGCCATTAGGATAAGCATTTGAGATGTTGACAGACCACAGATGCATATCTTGGAGCGCAGCAAGTGCTAGAATGACTCTTAGAGTGGGTAAGCACACAGTTGAATTGAAAACATCCATATACTCGAATCCTGGACGCTGAGAGAATCCCTGGGCGACCAATTGACCTTTATATCACTTAAAGGAGCCATCAGCGCAATATTTCTTTGCAAAGACCCACTTAGAACCGATGACAGGATGATCCTTGGGTCTAGGGACCAGAATTCATGTCCCATTCACATCATGGGCCATTATTTCACTCTCTGCAGCCTTTTTCCACTGCATAGTGTCCAATTGCTTCATTGCGTCCTTAAATAACCTTGGGAGCGCCCCATCTGCGCTCAAACAGCTGGCCATGTCCACTTCTTCATCAGACTCGTCCGATTCATCAGCCAGAGGCATAGAAGTCAGTTTCCACCATTCATCAGGCGGTTTTCGATTCCTGGCAGGCAATCGGGCTCCAATTCCAACTAGGCTAGCTGGTTCGACCTTTATTGACTCAGGAGTTGGCTCAGGAGTTTCTGGGACGATTGAGGGTGATATGGGAGGTGTAACTGGTGACGAAGGGGCTGATTCCTGTTCCCTATCAGGATCTGACACCCCCCCAGGAATTAGAACCTGAGGAGTCAATTCATCGTCATCTCCACCGTCCTGGGGTGCTGGGGGTAAGTATCACGCAGAGATTGGTGGGATTGAGTGGTCTGGAACAATTGGGGGCACAAACACGCTCCTTTCATCGAAATCAGCTCATTCTGAGATAATAGTGTGCTTTGTGGTTGGGTTGTAGAATTTCCAGCCTTTGTAGCCATCAGGATACCCAATGAAGACGCACTTTTCATAATGAGGGCAAAGAGCTGCTCTCTTGTCCTTCTGGACATGCACATAAGCTGTTGAGCCCCAGACTTGAAGGTGAGAGACATCTGGCTTTCGTCCATGCCAGAGTTCGAATGGTGTGGAGTTATCCAAGGCAGACGAAGGACATCTATTCCAGACATGGATGAGTGCTGCAAGTGCTTCGCCCAGAATGACATGGCAAGTCCAGATTCCTGTAACATTGCAGTTATGCAATCAGAAAGAACTCGATTTGCGGATTCTGCAACCCCATTCTGCTGTGGACACGCTCTAACTGTGTGCTGGCGCTCTATGCTGCATTCCTGGGTGAATTTGAGCATGGCATTGCTCATATACTCACCCCCCTTGTCATCTCGCAGAGTTTTGATGCGTCTTTTGCTCTGGTTCTCAGCAAAGGCCTTAAACTGCCTAAAAGCGTCGAAAACCTCTGATTTCACCTTCAATGGCATAACAAAGCGATATCTAGAGTAATCATCAATGAATGTGACCCAATAGCGATAGCCAGAGAATGTTTGATAGGGAACTTCATGTACATCTGAATGGATGAGTTCCAGAGGTCGAGATGAGTGAGATTGGGACAAAGGGAATGGATTTGCATGCATTTTGCCTACCAGGCATGGCTCACAGATGGGGTCAGGCATAGTTTTGCTGTCAAGCTTCAAACCAGTCACCAGTTTGCGCTCCAAGAGCGATTTGATTTCCACTACATTATGATGAGCAAAGCAGCGATGCCAGAGGGTGAAATCAAGCGCAACAGTTGTTGCAGGTGATGTAGACTTTGTCACACATTCTGTTAGAACAGCTGGATTGGCTCACAGCTGGAGTTCACTGTCAGAAACTGTGTTTATTGCAGAGCAGAGTGTACAATACCTGGAGTTCACTGTCAGAAACTGGAGAAGCAGTGACAGTGAACTCCAACATGAATAGAGCATCCAAACAACAAACAAAAACAAGGGAAACATGCCACAAGCATACCAAACACTCTAAATAGAGCAAAGAAGCCTAAAATGCACTAAGTGCGCAATCAATACCAGTTGTGCCTTACAACACCTAACACATTCAGTAGTGCCCTCGAGGTATGCTACATTTGTGCTATCAATCCTGGCGACGAATAGAGGTGGTCCTGGTGGGCGAGAGAACAGCAAATGCAATGAATTGATATGGACATTGAACCCAGAGTGGCGAGTGAGGTAAAGAACAGTCAGTAAGTTATTTTGAAGGTTGGGGACATGCAGGATATTAGAAAACTCCACAGAGCACTGCTTCTTTCCATCTATCACAGGCTGGAACACCATAGACCCAACTCCTGCTGAATGCACCACACAGTTGTTGGTGAGCTTGATTGGGATGCATTTTGGCACATAATTGCAAAGCCAATGGCGATGAGGGGTCATATGAGAAGTGGCCCCCGAGTCTGCATTCCAATTGAAGTCAGCATCAAGTTGAAGCGGCGAGAATGGATCAGAGGGGTGAGATGAGCGAGGACTTGCATTTCCGGCCTTTTCCACCACTTCCTGTGATGAATTTGCTGCCCCATACTCTCCTGATGCCGAAGCAGCTGCTTTCCTCCCTGAAGTGTGTATTTTGTAGAAGTTCTTCACCTTCTGAAGGATGAAGCACCTGCATTGGCAGTGGTTGGTACGATCACAGAAGGAACAGGGTGAATTGTGAGGGCATTGGCAGGAGGATGAGTTTGATGAGGAAGTGGACAGTAGGACAGTTTCAGCTGCTGTAATAGGCTTAGAGCGAGGTTGACAATGGATTTCTTTGCTCTAGAAGGTTGCTTTGACCTTGACCTTGTCCAAATCAGTGAGGAGAGTGAGGGAAGAGGTGAAGTTGGCGAAATCTGGGCCTAGAGCGCGCATCATCGCCATACAGGTGAGTTCATCATTGAGATTGGATAAATCAAAGGTGGTGGGGCGCAATTCCTGGATTCTGGCCATAGCCTGTTCATCATGGGCAGAGAGGGCTGGCAGAGACTCTTCTGGCCACTTCCTGATGCTGAAAAACTTGTCATAGGTGATGAAACGAGTGCTGGCTTTCTGCTGGACAAATAGAGCTTGCAATGCCTTCCAAGCTGCAGTGGGGTCGTCCTGATGGGCTCAAATATGGACTCGTTGGTCTGGGGTGATGTTGAGCATCAATTCACCAGCAGCCTTGTCCTGTCTGATGTCCCATTCAAGCTGCTCTGCAGCTCCAGAAGTAGGTCAAGTTTCTATACCATTGACAAGTCTCCAGAGGCCCTTGGAGCAGTACAAGGCCTTCATTTCCTCGCTCCATGTGGTGTAATTGGAGCCTGTTAACGGCTGAATGCAATGGTGGTGGTTCTCAGAAGATATGAGAGGGAGAGATGAGGAATAAAGCAGAGAGGATAATGTGAGGGTGAGGAAGCGAGTAGTGGAGGTAAAATTGCGGCCAGTGGCAGAGAGAAGAGGCAAAAAAATGGCTGGTTAAAGCGCAGGGCTCATAACCTGTTAAAACAGCTGAAAGCGTACCCAGCTGGAGTTCACTGTCAGAAACTAGTGTATTGAGAGTATTTCTACTACATTACCTGGAGTTCACTGTCAGAAACTAGGGAAGCGCAGACAGTGAACTCCAACACTATAGAAGGATGGAAAAAACAAATAACAACACAAGAAACACGCCACAAGAGTGGCAAACAACCAAAATAAGAAGCAAGGTCCTAAATATGCGAAGTGTAGTGTGATCAGTAGATGAAGCAATCAATATCTAACATCTCTCAGTGTCAATACTGCACAGAGATGCTCTCCCACTTCAAAATGGGCGATTGTAAGCCTGTTATGATGCCTATGGAGCCAGGATTGTGTCTAATATGCGAGCAAAGCCCCAGAACAGCAGAGGAGCACTAATTCATGTGCTCTATTGACTATGGATGCGCAATCGGATCATTGCAGTACTTATCCTGCACATCTTGCTCAGATATCGCATATTCTGTAGGCCAGCTCGCCTCCTTCACTTCTGACCCTGGTGTAGTGCATTGGAATGCTGTAAAGCACCTATTTCACTACATTCAAGGCACTTTGGACTTTGAGATCACTTATACACCAGATTCAACTGATTCTGAGCTATTCACGACCTACTCTGATGCCAACCATGGTGGATGTAAGGATACTGGGCAATCTACTGGTGCTTTCATCGTCAAAATTGGTTCTGGAGTTGTTTCCTGGATGTCCAAGCGCCAGCCCATTGTTGCATTGTCAACTACAGAAGCTGAGTATGTTGCTGCATGCAAGGCAGGCAAGGAAATCATCTGGATGCACAAATTGATGTAAGAACTCGGTTTTAAGCTCTCTGGAGCCTCTTCCCTTCGAATGGACAACCAATCTGCAATTCAAGTGGTGAAACACCTGGATTTGCACTGGTATTGGATGTGAGATGTAGTGGATAAAGGTCTTATTTCGCCCTCTTTCATCCCCACTGGTGATATGCCTGCTGATCTGCTCACCAAAGCTCTCCCTCGAGTCAAAGTGCAGCATTTCTGTTCGATGCTTGGACCTGGCTCATTCAGGGGGAGTTAGGTGCAGAGATGCAGAATCAGGGGGGAGTGTTACAATTTGATTGCTGTATCTACTGATCACTACTAATTTCGCATATTTAGACTTTACTTCTTATTTAAAGTGTTTGCCACTGTTGTGGCTTGTTTCATCTGTTTTTGTTTGTTGTTTGCAGTCTATATTGTGTTGCAATTTGATTGCTACATCCACTGATTATCACTCCAATTGTCTCACTTTGCATATTTAGACTTTACATCGCATTTAGAGTGTTTGCCACTCATTTGGCATGTTTCCCTTGTTGTTATTTGTTTTTCAGACTCATTGTTATTGTCGGAGTTCACTGTCTTCGCCTCTTCAGTTTCTGACAGTGAACTCCAGGTAATGTACTCAAAATACTCTCAATACATAGTTTCTGACAGTGAACTCTAGCTGAGAGTGAATCCAGCTGTTAACATATTGCTGTCAGAGTTCACTGTCACCGCTTCTTCAGTTTCTGACAGTGAACTCCAGGTATTGTCTACTCTACTATGCAATAAATAGTTTCTGACAGTGAACTCCAGGTAATGTAGTCGAAATACTCTCAATACACAAGTTTCTGACAGTGAACTCCAGCTGGGTGTGCTTTCAGCTGTTTTAACAGAGACTTTGATGTAAAAGTCATATCATCCACAAAGACTAGTAGGATGATCTGCACATCACCTCGAGTGTACAGATAAACTGCAGCATCAGAATAGGTCTGCTTGAACTGCATAGACTCCAGAGTCGAGCGCATCTTGCGATTCCAGCGATTTCCACCTTGTTTTGTGCCATATAGGCCCTTCTTCAGTAAACACATCATCTCTTTCGCTTCTCCCTCTGCAAATCCTTCTGGTTGTTCCATAAACACCTCACAGTCCATCTCACCATTCAGATAAGTATTGGAGATGTCGACAGACCAGAGATGGAGATCCTGAAGCGCAGCAAGTGCAAGGATGACTCGCAAGGTGGGTAATCACACTATAGGGGTGAAAACCTCAAGATATTCGAATCCAGGGTGTTGAGAGAACTCTTGGGTGACCAAACGGCCCTTATAGCGCTCAAAAGAGCCATCAGCGCGATATTTCTTGGTGAATACCCACCTAGAGCCAATAACAGGCTTGTCTTTAGGTCAAGGCATCACAGTCCAAGTCCCATTCAATCAATGGGCTGCCAATTCATCTAAGGCAACCTGTCTCTACTCTGAAGCATCATCTCACCTCATAGCATCTTTGAATGATCGAGGGTGAGCTGCATTTGCCCCAAAGCATACTGCAGAGTCCGCATCTTCATCATCATCATCAACATCAACAGGGCTTACTTTCCACCACTCTCTTGGAGGCTGGCGAGTTCTGTGAGGTAGACGAGCACCAATGCCAATAGGACTTGGAGGTTTATTCTTTGTGGGGAATGGAACAAGAGAGGATGGATCAGGAAGTGTTGAAGGGATTGATGGGGGTGTTTCTGGGACAATATCATCGTTATTATGGGCAATAATGCATGATGAAGGGGCTGATTCCTGATCAGTATCAGAGTCTGGCTCACACCCAGGAATCAGAGCCTGAGGAGTCAGGAAATTGTTGTCTTCTTCATCATCAAGCATAGGGGTGATGTAAGAACTTGGTGAAACAGAAAAGCCAATAATGGACTTTTATGGAGGAGGAACTGAGTAAAGGGCTCAGGGGCTTTTTAGAGTCTGCACCACCAAGTTACTTTGACTGAGGAGTCGTCCTCAGCAAAGCACCTTGGTTTATATATTCATAGGTTTGTATGTATATATTGTGGCATAACTACCATAAACATGTTTCTAAGAATCATACCATATGAGCATAATCCGCTATTGGGCGATAAGTATAACATGTGGATGCAACGTGCATCAAGAGACTTCAGAACCAATAAGGCAGTGCCTTCTGTAATGGAAGAGATGAAGACAGAGATTAAATACTCGTGTAGGTGGTAACTTCTGATGTCAGTGCCAGTTGCACAGGATGGAGATTAAAGGGCAGTGTCCCGCGTATAAGAAAAGAGGGAATGGGCTAATTGTGCCCAAGGGTGCAACACTTTGTCGTGAAGGGTTCGTTCTCATCTAGATCATGTGATCTTCATCATCAGGTGATGTGTCATGAGGTTAGTCACGTGACCTGGCTTATATCAGTGAAAAGTGGGAGAAAACATCTAAGTCATTGAGACTTTATTGGATTCATAACACCATCCCCTTCTCATGGTTTTCAAGTTCCATCAAAGACCCTAATGGGTGGTTGGGTGGGATGTGAAAGTGATGGTGTGTACGAAGAGGGTTTTGTAAGGGTTTTCCAAGCCGAAGTTTTCATAGAACGATCCATGTAGGTGGAGTTTGGGGTTTTTCTCATGGAATTCCACTATCGCCTCTTTGGCGTGGGTGAGGTTCTTCTCGGGTTCCCAAGTGCGGTCTTCTTCCAAGTATCCGTGCCAATGCACAAGATATTCCCATCTGTTCTGTCGTTTGCGAGCATCAATGATAAAATCAACTTCATATTCTTCATCCCGGTCCTCGGTTACTAGAACTGGTCCTGGGTTCTGGACAGGTTGGCTGTCAAGGTGTTCCTTATATGGTTTAATCTGAGATATGTTTATCACTGGATGTATTTTTATGTGTGAAGGAAGGAGTAGTTTAACGGCATTCCGGCTGATAATTTGAGTAATCTGGAAGGGTCCTAGCCACTTCTCAGAGAGCTTCTGAGATTCTCACATCAAGTGAAGGTTTTCCGTGGCAAGCAGCACCTGATCGCCTAGTTTGTATTCCGGGGCATCAGATCGGTGCTTGTCGGCTTGTTTTTTCATTGCCTCTTGGGCCTTTTCTAGGTTGGTGGATGTTTCTGCAAGGGTTTACTCAATCTTCTGAGCTAGGTTGTCTGCCGTTGGGGCTTTAGAAGTGCCGGGTTCTATTCCCATCTGTGGAGGGTAAGTGCAGGTGACTTTGAAGGGGGTTTTTTGTGAGGAAGCCTGCTTCTTCGAATTATATGAAAATTGAGTGATTGGGAGCCATTCACTTCAGTCGTTCTGATGATCACAGATGAACAACTGAAGGTATTATTGTAGGTCCCTGATGATTCGCTCCATCTGTCCATCTGTTTGCGGATGTGAGGCCGTTGATAGGCGGGGTTTTATTCTGAGACGTGTGCACAGATCCTTCATTACTTGTGCGGCAAATTGTGGGCCGTGATCTGAGACAATACTTCGGGGTAGTCCATTATTCGTCCAAACACGCTCTAGATAGAGCTTGGCCGTTTCAAACGCGCTGATGCTTTTGTGACAGGGGATGAATTCTACTTCTTTGGAGAATCGATCCATAATGGCAAGAACCGCATCATAGTCATGGGAGATGGGTAGATCGGTGAGGAAGTCAACGGAGATATCTTCCCATGGCATATTTGGTAGTTCTAACGGCTGTAGCTTGCCGGCTGGGGCCATGTTTCCTGTCTTCATTTTCTGACACGTGTGGCATCAAGCTATGTATTCTTTTACATCTTTGGTCATTCCTGGCCAATAGTAGTGAGTCTGAATAAGGCTCATTGTCTTTTCCACTCCTGGATGTCCTGCCACTGGCATGTCGTGGTGCATGGTCATTACCGCCATTTGGACCTTTTCTGGTGTGAAGACTTTTCCTTCTTTTCTAAAGACTCCATCATCTGAGAGCTCTGCTCCCTGATTTTCTATTTGAGTGACCTCTGATTCCCGAAGTTGTAACGTTTCCGATCGGATCTGGTCTAAGATTCTGTCCCCATCATCTTCGATACATGTCAAACGGATCTTATCCAAGGTCATGAGTTGAATTCCCTTGTTATCATTTTCAACTCCTTCTGCATGATTGCTTCTTCTAGAGAGCGCATCAGCTGCAGCCATTGCCATGCCTGGTTTGTGGACCCAGACGTAGTTAAAGTGGGATAGATATTGGCTTCATCGAGCTTGTCTTCTGTTAAGATCTTGCTTCTGCATGAACCACTGAAGGTTTGTGTGGTCATTCCAGATCTCGAACTGGAATCGAGCCCCTTCCAGGTAATGTCTCCACTTCTTGAGTGCTCTGATTACACTGAGTATTTCTTTGTCAAACACCAGATAGTTCCTTTCGGTGTCATTAAGAGCGTGAGAGAAGAAGGCTACTGGGTGCCAACGTTCTTCCTTTTTCATTTCCAGGATTGCCCCTGTGGCAAAATCCGACACATCCGTCTATAATCTATACTCGGTTTCGTCATCCAGGAACACCAGGATGGGGGCTGTGGAAAATGCTTTTTTAAGCTTGTCAAAAGCTTCTTGTTCTTCTGACTGCCATTGGAAGGGCAGGTCCTTTTTTGTAAGGCAGGTTAGGGGTTTGGCGATGGATGTATAGTCCTTGATGAATTGGTGATAGAAGTTAGCCAGTCCTAGGAAGCTCCACGTGTCATGGAGGTTTTTAGGGCTTGGCCATTTTTGGATTGCTTCCACCTTTTTGTTATCCATCTTAATCCCTTCCTTTCCTATGGTCATTCCAAGGAACTTTACTTCGTCCACAGAGAACATGCATTTTTCGGGTTTAGCAAAGAGGTCATTTTCTTCCAGTCTCTTTAGAACTTCTTTCACAATGCGGTCGTGCTCCTCCTGGGAGTCTGTTTTTGTGAATATGAGGAGGTCATCGATATAGACCACTACAACATCTTCTAGGTCGGCGAAGATTTCGTTCATCATTGCTTGGAAGGTTGAGGACAAGTTGCAGAGCCCGAAGTACATTACTAGAGGTTCATAGGCTCCTCTAAAACAGATGAATGCTGCTTTCCATTTGTCACCTTCCTTGATTCAGACGTTGTTATATCCCTATCTTAGGTCAATCTTTGTGAATTTTCTTACTCCTTTGAGCTTATCTACCAACTGCGAAATGAGGGGCAGAGGGTAATTGTTGCGAACTGTATGTTTGTTTAGGTAGCGGTAATCCTGTACCATGCGTTTTCGTCCATCCTTCTTTGGGACGAAGAAGACCGGCGAGGTTTGGGGGGATTTAGAAGGGCAGATATACCCTTTCCTTAGTTGCTCGTCTATAAATGCCGATACTTCTTCTTGTTCTTTCGGTCCCAAAGGGATCAGCTTCCCTTTCTTTGGGGTGAAGGTTTCTTTTAGATCAATGGCGTGGTCCCATGGCTTTCTGATAGGCATTCTCTTGGAGTCTTTCTCCTCGAAGACCTTCAGCCATTTGTGGAAGCGGGCCGGCACTAGATCTGCAGGTCACTTCTTTTCTTCTTTTGGCTTTTCTATAGCCACCCTTATGTGATACGCCATCCATGCGACGTCTTGTTCTTCTTTATCGTATGCTGCCAAGAATTCGCTTCTTTCCTGGAGCATGTGACAGGAGTGGGGGCAGCGGGTGAATTTCAATTTTCCAGATCTCCAGTTGATTTCCGGATTGTGCTTTTTCAGCCAGTTGTACCCTATAACCAGAGGGAATGTGGCGATATCTGTGACTTCTGCCTCTATCCTTTCTCAATGTCCTTGGTATTCAATTTGGATTAGGGCTGTGTGGGTTATCTTCCCAGCGGAGTTATGGGTGCCATCTACATTGATGACGGATATGGGGTGTTGGAGCTTTCGCAAAGGAATCTGGTGCTTCTCGGCCCAGTTCTTGTTGATAAAGGTGACATTAGCCCCGCTGTCTAATAGTGCTTCTACCATGTTCCAGTCATGGTTCTTCTGGTTGGGTGAGATACAGATTTTTAGAGATATTTCGTTTTTTATTTGGGCCGACCGAGTGAAGAGTTCTTCCAGAAAAGGGGTAGTATCTTCCTTATTTTTGCAAGAGGAATCAAGCGTGCATTTATGGTCTGTACCGCGGTCATCAAGAGACGCCTCTGACCAGGTATCAACTGTGTCTGTAAAGTCTAGGGAAGAATACTTATTGTTGGCAAACCGTTTTTCCAGTTTCAGTTTGCCCTCCCTTTTCCCTTCTGTTGGAAAGCCCTTCTGACAAAGTATTCCTGCATTTGGTCGAATGTTTTCCCCTTTATCTCATTCCAGGGGTCGGACACTTGCAGGTTTTCATTGGCTACTTCCCATGAGGTGGCTTCTTCTTCTTTTGGAGCACTTCTTCTTTCAGGGGCTTGTGATGTCTTTGCACCCCTGGCGTTTCTGTTGTCTTTCCGGCATTCTTTCTTGTGCTTGCCTTCAAGCCATTTGCATTCAGGGCAAGAGATCTTAGGTTTTGGACATTCTTTTAAGAGATGTCCTGTTTGTCCGCAGTTGAAGCAGGACCCTTTTGGTGAGGAGGAGGAGGGGGAATAGGAAGAGGCAGCCATTGTTCTTTGCGGCATGTACAGCTTATTCATCACCTGCCCTGTGTACATTCGGTAGGCTTCGAAGGCTTTCCCAATTTTTCTTATTTGGGTAAGCATAGTGGCGATGTAGAGTGATCGCACATCGGTCCGGAATAGCTCCTGCTGTATGTCATCATTCACGGCTTGTTCTAGAAGGAGAACCCCATGTTCATCCAATAGATTGGTGCGATTGTTTGCTGCTTGCCATTTTGCAAGGAATGTATCTATGTCATCCCTTCCTTGCTTCAGTTTGGTGATGTTCACCATTGCCCAATCTCTATAGAGCATCGGCTTCATCAACTCTTTGAATTCTTATTCGAAGTCTCCCCATGTCTTAAAGGAGGTTCTTCCTTCTAATAGCTTCTCAAGTTCTGACTATGCCCAGGGGCCTCCTTTTTGCCCTTTGAGCCTTGACAGTACGGCCCTTATTCCTTCTACAAGTTTTACGTCATACTCTTGTTCTCCCGTGATCGGATTTAGCTTATCCGATCCATCACTATATCTGACCTTTTCCAGAAAGAAAGAGTTCGATCGTAACCAGGATCTCATCTTGATCCACCATTCGTCGAACTTAGACTTTGATCCATCATATTCCCCAGGATCTTTAAAAGCTTCAACCTTGCTTCCGGCCCTTCCCATACTGCCCATCCATGGTTGCATTCCTGCTGCGGCGAGGGCTTGGTCTCTTTGTTCAGTTATGGTGCGGATAACCTGCGCCTGTTTGTTCATTTCTCCAATTACTGCCTGGAGTTGGCCTCTGAGAGCATCGAGTTGTTCTTCAATTGACATTGTTTTATCGGGGGGGGAAAGATAATGAATTTAGGGGGGGTGGCTAGCTCTGCACAGCTACGCAAGAAACTTCTTTCAGTTTTCTACTGACCCAAGGCCTTACTTCTTGGCCTTTTTCAATAGGTAGGAGGCTCGGAGGGGGGAGCGAGGGTCTGCTCTTGCTTTGGAAGTGTAAGGGTAATTCTTTCTTGCCTGCTTCTTTCTCGGGCCTTCCTCTGTCTGTATGCCTATCTCTGATACGTCTTGTTTCCCTCCTGAGGGTCCTACTAATCTCCCTTCCTTTGAGCCCTTTCAGAAAAGCAGTGCAATCCCCACTGTACATATCGAGTATCTCCGCAGTACCACAAAGATCCAATCCTTCCTTCTCGGCCTGTTCTACCAGGTACTCGATCTCGAGCAGGAGGTAGGGTCATTGTAGCTCCTCGTAGAAGCTGGGGGCAAGTTGGTTGATGCGCTGTCTTCTCTGCACTTGGTTGACGAGGTCGGTGATACTTTGAATAAAGAGGCCTGCCTCTTTGTCGAACTTCTGGTGGGAGGCTAGTACCTCGGAGTCGATTGGTGCTGGTTCGTCGGTGAAAAGGTCTGTGGGAGGGGTGGAGGAAATGGAAAAGTGCGAAGATGGCACTAGTCCTGTGAGCGTTATACGAGATTGGTTACTTCAAATGGACGTTACTTCTTTAATTGTCCCGTTATGCAGGTTTCTTCTGGGGGTGGCCTTCAGCGAAGAGTTTCTTCTTGATGATGAAGTAGGTAGTCAAAGTAAAGTGAAACAGAAAAGCCAATAATGGACTTTTATAGAAGAGGAACTGAGTAAAGGGCTCAGGGGCTTTTTAGAGTCTGCACCACCAAGTTACTTTGATTGAGGAGTTGTCCTCAGCAAAGCACCTTGGTTTATATATTCATAGGTTTGTATGTACATATTGTGGCATAACTACAATAAACGTGTTTCTAAGAATCGTACCATATGAGCATAATCCGCTATTGGGCGATAAGTATAACATGCGGATGCAACGTGCATCAAGGGACTTTGGAACCAATAAGGCAGTGCTTTCTGTAATGGAAGAGATGAAGATGGAGATTAAATACTCATGTAGGTGGTAACTTCTGATGTCGGTGCCAGTTGCACAGGACAGAGATTAAAGGGCAGTGTCCCGCGTATAAGGAAAGAGGGAACGGGCTAATGGTGCCCAAGGGTGCGACACTTTGTTGTGAAGGGTTCGTTCTCATCTAGATCATGTGATCTTCATCATCAGGTGATGTGTCATGAGGTTAGTCACATGACCTGGCTTATATCAGTGAAAAGCGGGAGAAAACGTCTAAGTCATTGAGACTTTATTGGATTCATAACAGTTGGTGGGACAGAAGATTGTGATGATTGTGTTAGATTTGCTCAGTTTGCACATATTGTGCTATTTGGTGTGTTTTGATCATATCTCACTGAGTTGAGCATTCTTGTACATCTTTTGCATACTCAACCAATTTTCTTATCTCCTGCTTTCCCCATTTGCTCTATTTACTCTTTATTGTTGTTTAGTGATGTTTCCACTCTTTAAAACCTTTGTTGGAGTTCACAGCATGCTTTCTTTTGTTTCTGACTGTGAACTCCAGTCTTAGCACTTAGGGTTGTTAACATTTGGTCACCCAAGGGTTCTCCTGTTACGAATCCATAAAAAGTCCTAGCGACTTAGACGTTTCTCTGAGATAAACCAGGTCACGTGACTAACCCCGTGACACATCACGTGATGATGCAAGATCACATGATCTAGACGAGACCCGAATCCCTCGCGACAAGTGTCGCACCCTTGGGCACCATTAGCCCGTTCCTACTTTCCTTATACGTGGGGCACTGCCCTTTTCATCTCTGCCCTGTGCAATTGGCACCGGCATCAGAAGTTACGACAAACACGACTATTTAATCTCCGATTACTTCTCTTCCATTTCAGAAGGCACTGCCTTTACTGGTTCCGAAGACCCTTGATGCATGACGCATCCTCATGTTTACTTATCGCCCAATGGCCAATTATGCTCTTATGGTACGATTTCTCTAAATACGTTTATGGTAGCTATGACACACATGTACAAACACAAAACCCATGAATATATAAGGGTTACTCAGCTGAGGGTAACTCTTCAGTTTGAGTAACTTGACAGTTGACTTGTATTGGTCGCTTCGAGTATTTGAACTCAGTTTCTCTACTTCACTCGTTTAAGTCTCAGAGAGGCTTTTTCGTTTCATCTCCCAACACCCTGGATTCGAATACCTTGAGGTTTTCACTTCAACAGTCTGTTTGCCCACTCTTAGGGTCATTCTCACTCTGGCAGCCATCCAGGACCTTCATCTCTGGTCAGTCGACATCTCAAATGCCTATCTGAATGGTGAGATGGATTGTGATGTGTATATGGAACAACCAGAGGGATTTGCTGAAGGAGATGTGAAGCAAATGGTTTGCTTATTGAAGAAAGGCTTATATGGCACAAAGCAAGGCAGAAACCACTGGAATCACAAAATGCACTCTATTCTCAAGTCTATGGGATTTCTGCAAACTTACTCTGATGCAACTGTCTATCTGTATTCTTGATGTGATGTGAAGCTCATCCTGCCTGTTTTTGTCAATGATATGACCTTTGCATCATCATCTTTGGATGCTATCAAGCAAACCATCACAGATCTGCACAAACACTTCAAATTGCATAATCTGGGGCCTACTGCAGAGATCTTAGGGATCAAGATTGATCGCAATCGCTCCAAGCAATCTCTGACACTGTCACAGTGCCAATACTGCTTAGACATGCTGCCCCGCTTCAATATGAGCGATTGCAAGCCTGTGATGACGCCCATAGACCCAGGACATTGCCTCTTGCACAAAAAGAACCCCAAAATGCCAGAAGATCACAATTTCATACAATCTGTTGATTTTGGAGGTGTGATTGGCTCTCTCCAGTATCTCTCCTGCACAACTTGTCCAGATATTGCCTACTCTGTGGGCCAACTCGCTTTATTCACATCTGATCCAGGCATCACCCACTGGAATGCAATAAAGCAGCTGTTTTGCTATATTAAAGGCACTATGGGCTTTGGCATCATCTATTCTCCTGATTCCTTGACTCTAGAACTGTTCTCCACATATTCTGATGTGAACCATAGTGGATGCAAAGACACTGGTCACTCCACTGGCACTTTTGTGGTCAAAATCGGAACTGGAGCAGTCTCTTGGATGTCAAAGTGCCAGCCAATTATAGCATTGTCGACCACAGAGGCTTAGTATGTTGCTGCATGTGAAGTAGGCAAACAATCCATCTGCCAGCGACAAT
>JBBPTS010000362.1:0-18463 GCA_038094235.1 Fistulinella staudtii
ACTTTGGCACCGCCTTGGGCATCCCGCTGTCCAGGAAACCTATAACCAATCAAGAAAATCACATATATACAAAATAAATACTTACGTCGTAACTCCAAGAATCTCAGGAACACCTCCTGGAGTGAGAATACAGTACGAGATACCGCTAAAGGTGGTCCCAATGTCGAACGCCAGCACGAGTTTCTTAGGTCCAGTATATGGTTCCAGGTGATACGGCATTGTTCGTCAACGCGAGAGACAGACGGGGGTATAAAGCGGAGTCACCTTAAATACCTATGCACCGTGAGCAGGAATGCGTCGTCACCGAGATACCCATCGCATCCTACTGCCCCCTCGAATCAAGCGTTGCCTCATGCTGCCACATGCGAAAGAGCGCCTGGGAAAGGGTTCTGAAGTTCTTCGATCCAGCCTCGTGTCTTGTCACTTGCCCACTTATCGACGTGATGAGTTATAGAGCACAGGCCATGAGGCCTTCTGAAAGGGACGATCAGACAATCGGCTGGGGTGCAAGTTCCCGTTAGAGGAGCACAGCCAATTCGATGGAATTGACCGAATCGACGATTCGGACCTCCACTGCACACCGTAATAAATTAGCAAAAACACAGACGATTTGGAAAAACACGCGTTTGAACATTCGACGTATCCATGTTCTACAAAATCCCAGAGAGAAATCAATCCAAATCATGTGCTACGACCCCCCCAAATCTTCCTGCTCTTCAACGACCCTCTCGCAATGAGCGTCGACGAGCCCCTCGGTGCCAACGCCTTGGACGCCGTACTCTCAGGTCGAATCCCAACTGCTGCTGCCGCTGCTGGATTCATCGTCGCCATAACCCGTAACAAATTCCCGGTGCTCATCCGTTTTGACTTGACAGGCTACATCACCCGTTCCACCCGTCACAAAAACGGACTTGGGGAGTTCTCCTCGTCTGAGAGGTCATACTCTGCTAGTACATGGTGACCAGATACGATCCCGAGCACGGGACCCGTCGACGCCCCGTCAGTGTCCCCTGTCAACTTGGTCTCGTCCAACTTGGATACACGTGGGCAAAAAATGACGAGGTAAACGGTGCTTACTCCGACGTCGACTCGCCGGACCCCGATCCCGACCCAGACCCCGACGAATGCCCCGAGGGTTCCAACGCATTGGCGATGGTGGCATGTTTTCCCCTTCCGACGCACTCTCCTCGTCCTCTGCCTCTGATTCAAAGTCAAAGATTTTTGTCAAGTCGTGCCCAACTTTAGGATAGGCTGGTCAGTTTGGCAGGGGTGGGCCTCACAAGTAGTCGACCCGTTTAGGTGAGAATGACGCCCTTCATCACGGAGGGCATCCCGTCTCGCGAGGGGCGCGCAGCATGACGACCGACAGGCACCACCACATTTGAATACATCTCTTCAAGCCGCTTTTCGCGTCCGTTCGCCTGTTCCGTTAGCTTCACCAGCAGTTTAAACAGGTTCTTGGCCTGTTCGAGTGACGACTTTTCCTTGCGTGCCTTAAGCGCCGCAAGCTTGGTCTTCAAGTTCTTTTGTACCCCGTCCAGTCCGCCTCCAGATTGCCATTCTTCGCAGCTATCCACGCCATCTTTTCCGTGATCATCGCCTTTGCCTCCACCTTGATCTGCTCTTCCCGCGCCCACCATGCATCGAACATCTCTTGCTCCCGTTGCCACACCGCAGACAAGGTTTTCTCTTCGCGTCTCATCATGGCAGCAGCGACTTCCCCATCGCGCTCCCTCATCGCCACCCATAATTCCTCTTCGCATTTGCCTATCGCCTCACGTATGTATAACAAGGGGTCGAAAAACGACGCCGTACATCTGCTCCACTTTGACGACATTGGAGATGAGTGTGAGCCATTCATGTTGTAAAAGTTGAGCGGCCAAAAGCCTCATCGCGGGCTAGTACATCCATCCAAACATCAGGGAAATCACAATGATGAAAGGGGATGCCACTTACCTTTAGGTTGAGCATTGCCTTGATAACCCTGATAGCGTTTGACTGTAGCCCCTTGGTAGTAGTGGTATGCAACCGTTTCTATCACTTCATTTGTACGATATGGGGTAAAGGAAACCAACTAGACACACCTTATAAATATGCACAGTTCAGCGTGAGTCTTTGTCTCGTGGAATGGAGGCTTGAGGGCGCAGAGTTCGCACCCAGACACCCGAGTGACCAAATGTCCGACTTTGAGTCGTAAGCTTTCTCTTGCATTAGATCGGGGGACATGTAATATGGCGTCTAGACATTAAGAATGAGTGTCTGTTGAAGAAACGGCACGACGTGTCATACCCCAATAGAGGTGTTGGGAAAGCTGGCTTTTGGGAGAACTTTTGACAAGTCAAAATTGCCGAGCTTTACGGCGTTATTTTCGTCAAGGAAGACTGGCATGGGAAGGAATAAGCGTGTGGTAACAAGGTATGAAACCCCTAAACCATTGTCAGGTTTAAATCGCGATGTAGAATCTGTGGACGCCGTTCCTTGCCCTCTTTGTTGGGTGGGTGATGACTTGTATCTTCAGGCACGGCCTTGCCGTATGTTTGTGCTTGTTTGATGATACTGGAGAGGTAGCCACCACCGCAGTACTCCATGAGGATGAAGAGGATGCCTGCCACTCTGTCGACATAGCGATCGTGATACCGGGCAATGTGTTCGTGGTCAAGGCCTTTGAGGATATTTCTGCAAATCGATAAGACAGATTCAAACGAAATGACAAGACGTACACTTCAGCGACGATTTGCTTCCTATCACGGTCGCTCGTGTGCTCAAAGTTGAGTTCTTTTTGAGCAAATATCTAAAAAAGGATCAGACAAGCATCATGCATAGTGGCGGAGTGAACTGACCAGCCCATCTGACTTTCGTCGTACTTTCCAAAGGAACCGTTTCCGATGATGTCGAGTGGTCCGTATAACTCGAGGAACGAGGACATGGTGGTCGTTGGCCAAGACTGAAATGTGGTCCTTGAACATGTCACGCGTAGCGTGTGTGTGTCACGTGATGGTTATCACTCTTGCCTTTGGATGCCTCTGCGCGTGCTTGTGGGCGCGCCTGGTGCAGCGGATATCGACGCAGACCCAATGAGTTTTGCATGGCAAACAAAAACTCTGTCGCCGTACCCACCCGCGACCCTCGACGCCGCCAGTCACCGCATCTCGTTACTCTACCAAAACGTCATCTTTGATTCCTAAGAAGACGATCCTATATGGAGACTCCACCTGCCGAAACCACTGCTGGCGCGCTTTCCTTTCTCCGACTCACCGGATCACTCCAGCCCACCTACGAAACGCAGGGAACGGCCACCTCCGCGGACTATTCTGACGCATCCTCCATCGCCCGGTTCCCAAACTTTTAATTCCGCTTGCAGCACCTCACCTCCCTCTTCTCTCTCTAAAAATTAGGCAGTCCATCTCACAAAGTCCACATGCTCTTCGTGACCCTCGAATTCCAAGGCCCCGACAGCACCCGCATCAAAAATGGCCTTGGTGCCTGTCAGGAAGTCGCTATCCTAAAACTTATTTTTGGTGACGATCAAGGTTCTGTGTGCAAAACGACAGCTTTGAGAGATCCAGGAAACGCATGGGGTGGATATGGCCCTCTCCAGATCTAAAACGTGGCGATATCGTGTATTTCGGGAGCACGTCATCCTTCCCATGTGTCTTTTATCATTCACGTGTGCTCATGTAAGTTTTTTCTTATCATTTATAGACCTTATGCCCACCTGAAGCAGATAGTGTGATCACGTTAACCGCATTCCTTGCAACCGGCCCGCGAGCGACGAGCACACACTGTCTGCCAACGACGATGAATGACGAATGCCTGTTACCCACCACCACTGCCACTGCTATGATGGCAACGACGACGAGCCACCCCCCATCCACCCACCAACGACGACGAATGATGAACGTGCGTCGCCTCACCCAACCACGTAGCAACGAGCGACGAGTGCATGTGTCTACAAACGGGGATGAACAGCGAATGCGCATCGTCCACCCTGCGTCCCCCCCCCAGTCACAAGTAACGAGCCAGCCACGACGATGACCACCACCCGCCACCTAGTCATTGATGAACAACGAGCGTACGTCGTCCACCGACGGCGATGAGCAGTCAACGTGCATCGTCCACCCGAACTTCTCGCGTATTGACGATTATTTTACTAATGTGTTACTCAGAATGGCCAGCAGCGTTCGTCACCCGGGCCCATCACTGCTGTTCAAGTTGGCGTTTCTGACACCAGTTCTTTGCCTCGACCTCTCTGTCATCAATTCGTTGTTCCACTCATGCACGCCACGTCCTCTCTTTTTGACCATTTGCTCAACTATTTCTCTCATCCATCTGCTGCCTGTCCGCTACCTATGATCAATTATTCGTTTCATTTCAGTCCTCCCACCTGTGTTCGCCTGCTCTTATTTCACGCGTTTGCTTTGCTTGCTTGCTGATTGTGCTATTACTTGTCTATTTTTTGTTTACTTGATACTCATATGCTTAGAATTCAGTGTTTTGTTTGCCGCAATATTTTGTGATAAGTTGAGTTCAAGCGATATAAGGAGGTTTCCGCTGTAACCTCACGTCCAGAACGCATAGGTATGTGTATGATTGAGTCCTCGCTAGCTCGTTGCCAGGCAAATCTTGAATTGTCCGAATATATTCAGTTACCTACGAGCAGCGTCGGGAAGCCAGGAATACAACGATATGGTCGCTGTGTCGACGAGGTATCCGCCAGCGTCATTGAACAGCGTGGGATACAGATGCCGGTAGCCACCGGCTTACCTCAGATTACCTTATCGGGCCTCCGCGTAATTTAACTATTTTGCTAGTGAAAATGAGATATCTGGTCGAGTGTGAACCTCCACCTGGCCAAAAACCAGCCGTTTCACCTGACCGAAAGATGATGGATGCGATCTTGAACGAAGTGTCATCTTCTGGAAACAAGGATCCACTCCAGAATACCATTGACGAGCTGGGGGATTCTGCTTTCTCTATCGAAGTATGCTTTACCAACGTCACCCACGGGCTTGCCACATCCCTCGCACTAGCGTACACACGGGACCAACAGGAAAGAATTTTACAATTCCAAGGAGAGTGGGATCATTATCGCAAGGTATTTGTATATATAATGTTGATATGAGTTTTTTTACGGACGCAAAATACAGACATTTATATATCTTCTCTGGTCGTCTGGGATCGTTACTGGTCATGCTCGCATTGCTACTGCAGAAGGTGGGAATACTTTTCATTCTCTCATGATTTGAGCTTAGCCAATGATGCTACAGACTTCATCAGCTTCGCCAAGGACGAAAGCATCAGTCTTCAGGACCAGAAAGAAGAAATTCAGGACTATCTTAAAGTTAGTCTATCTCTACCAGGATGAGATCTTGTCTTCATATTTTCCTCCAACAGCAACTTTCAGAGCATATTGAGAATTTACTGAATCTGGCGCAGAGATTCCTCGATTTGCAAACCAATATAATCCAATTCCAGGAGAGTGTTACAATTTGGTCACAGAGGCGCGAGCAGACGCAGCAGCAGATGCGTCAGCTGCTGGGCGATATTGAGGCAACTAATCAAGCTATTCAAAAGTCTGGTGTTATAGTGACGTTGCGTTTTATTTATGCGGATCTCGTTGAGATCAAGAAAGGCATGGAGATGTCAATCCCAGCCAAAACACGACTTGTGAGCAAATAAAGAATCACTGTGGACAACTGTCTCTAAATGAGGAGTTTCATAGCTGTTCAAGAAACGACTTGAGCTTGCCATGAAGATGTACTCTACACTTTGTGATAAGCTCTACCAGTATGAGACTTGGGTCTACACTCAGCCTTGTTTTGCTGTCTACAAATAAGCTTGTCTGATTTGTCTATGCCATGCTCCTTGATATGTGATGGGTTTGTACAATCAAACTTTTGTTGTCTTGTTTAGCACATTTGTAACCTATATATAGCTTCTCTCAAAATAATGAGGAGGGTTTGAATACATGTAATGTAAACTACTTTTTAAACATGTTTAGGACCATTTGAATTATGATAACTCCTGGTGTGTATCAGCATGAAGAATTATAAAGTAGAGGCCATGAGGCCTTCTGAAAGGGACAATCATGTAAGATACATATGTACAAGTTCCATTAGAGTAGTGTGGCCAATATGATGGAATTTATCAAACCAACAGCTCAGCCCTCTATTAATCGCATATGGTAAAACACATAGATGACAAAAACATGTATTTGAACATTCAATGCAATGTTCCACAGAATCCCTGAGAGAAATCAGCCCAAATCACGGGCTACGACCGCCCCAATCTTCCTGCTCATCAACGACTTTCTCGCAATAGACGTCGGCGAGCCTCTCAGCCCCAATGCCCTGGATGCCGTACTCCTGGGCCAAATCCCAACACTGTTGTTGTCGATCATCGATGCCGAATTCATCACTGCAATTCGTAATAAGTTCTCGCACTCATCTGCTTTGACTTCCGGGCACGGTATCCCGTCAGCGCCTCCTGTCGACTTGGTCTTGAACAACTTGGACACACATGCGCGAGGAAGAGAGGGCCTGTCGAGTCCCAGAGACGGGAAGTGTGCTCGCTCGGCGGATTGATGAGCCCCGAATGGACGGTTTACGCGACTGCATCGACAAAATTTTCCAAGGCCGACTTTGGGCGAATTGACGAACAGTTCTGCAGGGGTAGGTACCGCGAGCGGTTGACCTGTCTGCGAGAGAATGACGCCCTTGATCGCCAAAGGCGTCACGTCTTGCGAGGACCGCGCAGCATGAGGACCGACAGGCGTTACAGCATTTGAGTACGTCTTTTCGGGCCACTTTCGCGTCTGTGGGTCTGTTTCGTCAGTTCCACTAGTGGCTTCAACAGGATCTTCACCTCTTCGAGTAGCGACTTTTCCTTGCGTCCCCCGACCTCTTGACACGATAGCGACGCAAGCTTGGTCTCCGAGTTCATTTGCACCTCGTCCAGTCTGGTCTGCTCCGCCCTCAGATCGGCCTCCTTTGCAGTTCTTCACGTCATCTTTCCACGATCATCGCATTCGCGTCCACCTTGATCTACTCCTCCGACAAGATTTCCTCTTCGCACTTCCTCACTGCCACCCGAAATTCCTCTTTCCGTTTGCCTATCGCTTCCGGTATAGTGTATCGAGCTGAGATTGGGCTGTCCAGACGAAACTGTGGAAATGAAGGACCTCAACATCCTTGTCCACGATCGATGCGGCGAGTTTCGCTTCTCGATCGGCCAACGCGGCTTCTCATGCAGCACTGTCGCGCTCCTTTGTAATGACAGGAGACTTGTCTGTTTTGACCGTCGCAAGCCCATTTATTGCGTTAGTATACAACAAGTCAAAAAACGACAACATACATCTTTTCTACCTCGACGACCTTGGTGATGAGCGTGAGTCGCTCATGCTGTAGAAGTTGAGCGACCGAAGGCCTCATCGCAGGCTGGTACATCCATACAAACATCAGAGAAATCACAATAATAAAAGGAGATGCCACTTACGTTTAGGCTGAGCATCGCCTGGATGAAACCTGACAGTGTGACTGTAGCCTCTCGGTAGCAGTGGTTTGCAACTGTCTCCATTATTTCATTTGTACGACATGGGGTAAAAGTCGGACTTTGAGTCGTAGCCTTTTTCCTGCATCAGTTCGAGGGACATGTAATACTGTGTCTAGACAGCGAGAATAAGCATCTGTTGAAGAACGATATGTGAGGCACCCCGACTTGGGTGTTAGAAAAGCTGGCTTGTGGAAGGGCTTTTGACAAGCCAACATTGCGCCATTATTTTCGTCAGGGGAGACTGGCAAGGGAAGGAATAAGTGTGTGGTAACAAGGTATGAAACGCGCACACACAGTTGTCAGGTTTTAGGTCGCAATGTAGAATCTGTGGGCCGTTCTTTGCCCTCGTTGGATGGGTGATGGCTAGTCCCAAATGGCATCTTCGGGCACAACCTTGCCAGATGTTTAGGCGTGTTTAAGAGGTTGCCGCTACCGCCGTCCTCCATCAAGATGTAGAGGATGCCTGCTTCTCCGTCGACATAGCGGTCATGATATCGGACAATGTGTCCGAGGTCAAGGTCTTTGAGGATGTTTCTGCGAAGCGATGTGGCAGAGTCAAACAAGAAGACGAGATGTACACTTCAGCGACGACTTAATTCCTATCATACACTCAAAGCTGAGTTCTTTTCGAGCAAATATCTATATATAAAAAAGGGCCAGGCAAGGACGTCATGCATAGTGGCAGCGTGAACTAACCAACCGATGCCTCTGCGTGTTGGGTGCGCCTTGTGCAGCGGATATCGACGCAGATCCGATGAGTTTTGCATGGCAGACAAAGACTCTGTCGCCGTACCCACCCGCGACCCTCGATGCCGCCAGTCACCGCATCTCGTTACTCTACCAAAACGTCGTCTTTGATTCCCAAGAAGATGATCCTACATGGACGCTAGACGACGTGACCCCACCCGCCGAAAACACCACCGGCGCCTTCCTCCGACTCACCGGATCACTCCAACCCACCTATGAAATGCAGGAAACGGCCACCTCCGCGGACTATTCCGACACACCCTCCATCGCCCGGTTCCCAAACTTTCAATTCAGCTTGCACCACCTCACCCCCCTCTCCTCTCTCTACAAATTAGGCAAGCCATCTCATAAAGTCAACATGCTCCCCGCCCCTCTCGAGGTACAAGGTCCCGACAACATCCGCATCAAAAAAGTGCTGCGATTGTCGTATCAATAGGAACGTAATACCTCAGTTGCATTTTCATCCGGTGATGTAGATTGTGAAACGTAAGTAGTTCTGTCATTTGTGTCACATTCTAGTATAGATATATGCCTTGCATGATAGAGCACTGAGTGCAAAGAAAGAGGCAACTGATTCCGTGAATTCTTTGAATTGAGTATCAGTAGCTTTAAACCGCGCACTGGCAGATTATGACTTTTGTCTACAGCACACGCTGCTGTTGCATATCCATTGTGTGTGCAGCGAAGGGGTTCCCAAGGGTCTGAAAATCTCGGTGTCGTTTGCTATCAAGCCACCACCAACCTGCCAGCCGCAAGATTGAGTTACTTTGTTAATAAGTTCACTTTCACAGAGCCCCGGGCATCTACACGTGCACAGCGACAAGATGACCTACAGAGCGAGTCGACCCATTCATGTCCCGCCCCCGCAACCTAGGCCAACAACCTCAAGGTCGATTCCCACGAAAAGTGACCTAAAGAGTCAGACCTTGGACAAATCGTGTTTTGTTGCATCAGAAGAGTAACGACTAAACATGCCATGACATGAAAGGTGCGGCAGGAATGAAACCAAATGTAGGAAAAGAACAAATATCACTTACTATCTGCCACCCTACTTCGCCCCCTCCGATAAGCTGTATGTTTCCCTTGCCGTCCATCGTCTAAGCTACGGTCAATGCCAATGGTTGAACCGGAGAAATGAATCACGGGTGGGGAATGAGGGTAGCGCCCCTGTTAGCGTCCGTCTTACATGATGCGGGGCAAATATCACAGTTAGACCGGCTGCCAGAGGTGGACATCTGCATTAGCTCTACTTCCAAGTGCTTAGTAATCTGAAATTCAATGGGAATGATGCGGTACGCCTCCTGGCTATCACGAGTGAGGAATCTAGTGGAATCCAGCTACGTAAGGTGTATTGGGAAGATTTAAGAGGGAAATGACTGGAATTTGTGTTGTAGGACTGTTCAAGAGGATCAAAGTATATCAGAAATATGTTCTATATCTCCGGTCAAGATGAAAATGGCTGTGATCGACCGACCCTCCCTCTGAGCAACGGACGAGCCACCCTTCCTGACAAGTTCGATTGGGTTTCTATGTAATAAGAAATGTACAAACGACATATATAGCTCAGTCACGGCTGTGTCCAGGTAAGGAGTTGACTGAGAACGCGAGCGATTTCAGTGTGGCCTACAACCCAACTACGATAATCAATGTGGACTAAACGATCTCCAACACCTTCGCCCGGATAGCAGTCAACTTGTCAGTCTTGTATGGAATGCCAGGAACAATGATTTCTTGTTCAGCTGCGACGCGTTTGAATTGACCATTGACCTGCTGCTCAAGCAATAATGCATTGAATGGACGTCCAAGGCGAGCAATTAGACGTAAAGTTTGAATGTAGCCATCCACCTGTGTCAAAGGCTCGGCATGAGAAGGTGAAGCGGGTGCCGACGTATCTGTGCCATCTGCTGAGCCTATGTCTGAGCTATCGTCCTCCGCTTCATCAGAGCCCGCACTGGATGTAATTTCTGCCTCGTCATCTATGTGTCCGTCAAGAGGATCAGGAGATCATGCAGCCAGGGATGTACGAAAAGGAGCTTCCGTGGCTTCCGTAATGGCATCGCATTCATCGTCCTAAAATCCACTTTACCAAGTAATGGAACGGTTGCACGATAGAGCACCCCATGGCCATTATCTAAATCTTGTACACCCAGCTTCGTAACAGAGAAGACGAAGCATGGAAGCTGTAAGCAACGGTTGAAAAATGTTGGCCGAGGGAGATGGGTAACGCTATAGCATAGCGCCAGAACATTGTCTTGAGGCAATTGAGTGCGCAATTGTATAACCAGCGGGTCTAATTCACTGGGTTCCATCGGTGGTGGGCTGTGCGGTGTCTGACTGTAGACAGCGAGGGAATCGGGAAGGGCGGAATTATACGTAGACGAATTCCCAGTCCAGGAGATGACAGTCGTATCTCCCCATCGAGCGACAATGTTCTCTAAAAGTTGACCGAGTGCAGTCTTGCCTATGCCGTAGCGAGGGGCTATGTCGCTAGAGAATATCCCAATCAATGAGTACGCGTGATCCTCTTCCACAGTCGCCTGGCGAGTCGATGCAAGACGTAATTTCTCTCGTACCCCCAAATCCTCCGGGCGGAAGCTTACAATCATCTCTGGTGCAACCCCAATCGCATGTGCTAACTCCTCCTTGATGGTGGGAGATATTTTGTGGTTGGTAGACGAATCATTGAGATATAGTTTCCAATCTTGATAATAGAAACGGACAACCTTCGACGCGAGGAGTTCCTGGAGAGTCCAAGCACGGGTCATCCACCGACTATTTTTGAGACCATCGGATGAGAGAATGTCCGCAAGATAGACGAGCGTTTCGGCTGCTTCAGCATACCAGTCGTACATGGAAGTAAGGGATTGACTGAGTATCGAGCTAGTATCCTTGTCGATGCGGCATGTATCCGACCAAACCCATCTGTTACCACCGCCGCGAGCAGTCGTGCAAAATTGCTGAAGTTTTTTGTTGAGCAGCGAACTCTCCAAATCCCAGACAGAGCGGACCAGGTTCACTTCCTTGAATGTCGGCTCATTTCCTTCCCAGGTATGCGAAAACATGGCCCATCGGAAATAGTCCGTGACTACGCAAAGGACGTTCACGTCTTGTGGTTTTCCGATTACAGTTTGATAGACAAGCCTCTTGAAAGCGGTTTCTGACTCGAAGATCCGGACCCTTTCGCGTGCATCACAGAGGCGGCCAGTCGATGCATCAATGAGGACAATTGGACAGAGACGGAATACATGATCAACAGCCGCTTTGATAGAGGCTTTAGCCTCATGAATCGTAGTACGATTCTCTATTCCTGAAAAATTATGAGTGTGTATCATCAGAGCGCCAAACTAACATACTGGATATTTTCTCCATGGTTGAAAGGACATCCACGGCTTCACCATAACGTTCCGCACCATAGAGCGCGATATGTTTCATTTCGTAGCCTCGAACTGATGCTGGAGATAGATTTACTAACTGTTAGCGGTAAAGGAACAATGAGTGTCGCTTTAAATCCACGATGAAACATGTACGCACCTCGTTTGCATCCACCAGAGCATCCTCCCAATGTCCTACTGAAGCTTGACCTTCACTCCGCTTCACAAGTAAATCCACTGGGCTCACAGGGCGAAGAGACAATGCCAAGGAATACTGTGTGATCGCTTTCTTGTACTCCCCAGACGTCAGCGCTACGTCACCAGTGACCTCAAGCATCTCGACACATTTCTTTTGGAGATCTGATCTCCACACGATCAGCATACTAGTACTTACTTCCAACCCATTCTGGTACTTTGTCAGAACCAAGCATTTTGAGGAAGAACTCTGCGGCCTCTTCCCCACGACCTACAGCAAGGAGAGCTTCGCAATGACAGCGATGCGTGGTCATCTGGAGATCATCAAATCTCCAGCCAAATATCTAGTTAAAAATTAGTTTTACAGCAGGATGGACGCAAAAGGAAGTCACCAGTGAAATAATCTCCAGACCGCGACCAGCACATGAAGATCTAACGTCTTCCAGCAGTTTGATTGCATGTTGATAATCCCCTTGCAACACGTACATCTTGCCAAGGACCTGAGAGATTTTTAATATAGTATGTGGATAATCGCCAACAAATAAATACCTGGGTAAAACAATATAGCTCCTCGTTATCCTTCGTGACAGCCATCAAATGATTTATTCGAGCAATGGCATCGTCGTGCTTTCCAGAAATGAACACCATAGCAGCCTGGAGTAGAGTCTAGTTTAATTAAATGTCCATAACGCACATGTTTCACAAACCTTTATGAGCAATAGCAAATAGCTCTCCGCTGGATCACAATTCTTGAAAGCGAGGTCAAAAGTCCGTGTTGCATTTTCAAGTTCGCCCTTTCCGACCAACGCTCTAGCCTGAACAATATAGCCTAATGCGGATGGCTGTAGTTGCATGGACTTTAATTTGAATGAGAAGACAAAAGGCGATGGAGGTAAACTTGAAGATCACCTTTTCTGCCTCCTCATATGCCAAACTCCAGTTTTCCAAATGTATGGCCGAAAGAGCATCGTAAGCAAGTACGTTGTACTTTTCCCTTGGAGAATTAGCCTCTTCTCCTGCAACGGGTGCGCCCATATCGGTTCGACTACGACCCATCCACTGTTGAAAAGAGATGATTCCCGGAATTAATCGATCTTTTACAGCTTCCAGGGCCTTCCGCGAGCTATTTAAGTTCTTTTGCAAGACTTCCTTCTCCTCAAGCATGTTTTCCATCTCTTTATCGTGTTTCATTTGCAAGGAATTAAGCGCCGCATTTATTCCCTCGCATTCGGCCTGCAGAGTATTAGACGACTGTGTGGCAACGAAATGGTTTTGACCGTCAACATAGGACAACACTGCCCCGTAAGCAACTGCCTTGTTCCTAAACGCGTATCAGAGAACTCGTATATATGCTATGCAAAGACATACATAAGATCGTCTGGACGGCAAATATTGATTCTCTTGGAGACGAAATAAGCCTGAAGCCGAGACCAGACCCAATCATTTGTTGAGAGCCCGCCGACAAGAAATGCTGTCTAAAATGATAGGTCAGTAGTAAATGAAAGAAGGATTTTTTATTTAAAAAAAACGAACAGTGATGGGTATTGCAACAGACTTCTGTTGTCGTTCAAAAGCACTGATAATGGCATCGATAGAATCAGTGAAGAGACTAGTTGCCTCTTTGCTGGAAGATACAAAGTAGGTGAATAGTACGTGGCGCAGGTGGACGACATCCTACCCTGACAACTTGAGCCTTCCGCGCACGATGTTGTGTTTTTGGCTACTAATCCTACGACCGCTAATCCTGAGATAAGCCGGTTCTTCGTCACTACGGATGATGAGCTTCGTCATCTGGTCGAATTCTCGCAGGTACTTGGATATATCTCTACCACCAGGGTTCCCCCAACCTTGAAGCTTCTCTGTAGTGAAGTTTGTCAGTGTTAAATGTGAGTCCATTTCAGGACCATGCCACCAACCTTGTAACAGCACACCAGCCCGGCGAGTAACAAAGACCGAACCCTGTAGACAGCCTAAAAGAACCAGGGTAAAATAAGTAGGAATCGGGCCTCTATGATAGTCGCGCACACTCAGCTAGAGCAATCTCGCTGCACGAGATTGGGTTAAGCCGCATCGAAAACATACTCAAGTCGATAGTACCGCCGCCAGCATCGATGATTACCACACCTTGAGCATCCTGAGGATCCACCTGAGGATCGAGAAGATTTGCAACACCAAAGTGCAAGCTCGCTTCGCCCTCCGTCAGAAAGTGGAGGCGGGACCAACCCTCGGATGTGTCAGGGATAAGGCCAGCATTCACGATCGCACGATGATAGTGCTCTTGCTTCACCTCCCAGCTATTCGGATGGGTAAAGATAAACTCGATAGAATCCTTGATGGATGACCACTCCAATCCGAGATGACGATCCTGAATATAGGTCTTGACACAGCAGAAAAGATACTTGATAAAATCCGAAAGAATGTTGGTGGCACTTTTTCCAGGCGGGAGTGGAGGTAAATGGTTCTCCGTGTCGATGGAAGAGGCGAGATGAATTGGACGCAAGTGAAGTTTCCACCTACATCGAGTCAGCATGCATTAGAGCTCGGTATACATCACTGGCAAGTCTAACCATTCGGCCCTCGGCCATTCCTCCGCCTGCGCCTCCTCGACGAGATTTTCGGCGAGGACTTCAGCACCAGCCGCTCTGACAGCCCCACTGCTATCATAGTACAACAGAGACGGGACTTTCGCATCGCCTCGTCCCCCCTTCATTCCAGGAAATCTACGACCAATCAAGAAAACCATATACATGTAAATACGAGACACGTACTTCGTGACTCCAAGAATCTCGGGAACGCATCCTGGAGTGAGAATACAGTACGAGACACCACTAAAGGTGGTCCCAATGTCGAACGCCAATACAAGTTTCATAGGTCCAGAGTATGGTTTCAAGTTAGTATCTGGCATGGTTAGTCAACGCGAGAGGTATTAAACAGACTTAACGGAAGATGGTCACCTTAAATGCCCTATGCACCGTGAGCAGGAATGCGCCATCGCTGAGATACCGTTATCACTGATCAAAATCCATCGCATTCTACTATTCCCCGAATCAGGCATTGCCTCATGCTGCCACATTCGAAAGAGCACCTGGGCAAGGATTCTGGAGTTCTTCGATCCAGCCTCGTGTCCTGTCACTTGCCCACTTATCGGCGTGAAGAATTATGGAGCACAGGCCGCGAGACCTTCTAAAGGGGACGATCACAATCCGGGACGATCGGCTGGGATTGTCAGGACTCTTCTTTTCCCTTTCACTTCTTCACTCTTCACATTACGTAACCCGTAGACACGCTCATTTAATTACCGTTCCTTTCATCAATCACTCGCTTATCAGTAAGTTCCAGGCCGCTCGAGGCTAATGACGTAGGTCCGCATTGTTACTGCATCTGTTCCGCACCGGATCAATGTTCTGCAGTAGTCAGTAGTGTATATAAGACCCCCGTTGGTCTCCTGTAGTTCCTTAGCTTGGAATCCACTTGTTTGCACTGGAACGCATCTCACTTGAGAGCCCCTATGTATTGGTAGTGCGATTCTGAGCCTTCCCACATTATTCCAAGCTCCCTACCTCTCACCTGTGACGCACTTTACTCGCAAATGCTTTTCCTCTAAACCGCTGTGTTACACCCGGACTCCAGGGTTAAGGAGACTGGTAGCTCGACTACTCGGTGGTTCTGTGATACCTGCATAGAGACCAGCACTCTCCTCATGCTGTTTTATATGCTTGTCCGGCGTAGACCCAATCTGTAATCCCGCTCGATTTACCTAGTGCTAGAGCGTTCATCCCTCGCTTGAAAGACAGCGTTGGGTGAATAGGAGAAGGTCATCCAAATAAGGATAATGTTGCTTTGGTCAATAGTGCACTACAACCCGTATCTGCGGAGCATGAGGCCATAGCGTACAATGTGCGATAACGTTGGCTGTTCCCATGTATACAGTGATTGACACGGCTGATCCTTGGCAGTATTCTAAGTGGCTGTAGTAAAGCCTGTATCTGCCCCGGTTCCTCCATCCCTGACACTCGTATGCTGCCCTGGCATGTTTCCTTTCCCCCGTTTCATATGACACATCTGAGTTGCTGTGCGCTCGCTGTCATTCCCCATTCCCAATCGTGAATCCCAGAGGCACTTGCCAGTAAGATTTGCTGATCACCATGTCATGCGAAGGTTCACCCTCGCCCACTCCCTAGGGTCTGACCCTTAGTCAGACCCCCTTCCCATCCTACCACACCTGGTATCAGGCATACCTCACTGATCCCCTCAACGCCAGTCCACCGCCGCCCCCCAAAATGGTGACCACAAGGACGGACCCTCGGGTCCTAAACCCCCTCTCGATGTTGGCACTTCGCCTGGTGTCAGCCAACCCAATCCATCGCCCTCTCCTGCGATGCCCTTCCGAGGCCGGCTCACCAGCCCCCTCATCTCCCTCTATCGCCCCGGGTCCGGCCTGCATGCCACTCCCACAAGGCACGTGTTTCCTGCGTGTGCACCTCCCCCCACATCCATTGTCCCCGGCTGTACCAGCAGCCGTAAACCATACCGGCAAGTCTTGCGTCACGAAGCCTGACTTCTTCGACGGTGACAAGTCCAAATATGTACAGTGGCAATGTCAAATTGCCCTGTACCTTGCAGGATTTGATGAGGCTCTCTCAGAGCTTCAACAAGTCCTGATAGTTCTGTCTTATCTGAAAGGCAACAATACAGCAGGCCGCTTTGCGGACCTGTTCACCCAAAAACACGCTGGCCACTTGGCCAACATCACCCTTCCCGAGCTCCTCGATGAGCTCGACGCCACCTTCTGCCCCACTGCCCTAAAAAGGCAGTCAGAAAAGAAGCTCATGGAGCTTCATCAAGGAAAAGCCTCCATCGAGAACTACTTTGTCCAGATGGAGCAACTCGTCATGGAGGCAGACTTCAGCCTCTCCACCCATACCCGGATCCTGATTGGCATCGCTTGCTGAGGGATCCACAATGATGTCGTCGAGTATGTCAAGAGGTCTTGACCCTCTCTGATGGACTGCGATGACGCATATCACGACTGGAAGGCCGCCTTGATCAAGACCAATCAGATTCTGGTGGAGATTGCAGATTGCAAAAGGGGTTACTCTGGTAACCAAACCTCCTCATACCCCGCGGCTTGCCCTGCATGGCAGCCAAGAAGCACTGCCTCGATGTCCGCTTCTGTCACAAGGCCTTCGGTCACGCCTGTTAAAGTAAAACCAAACGCGGCAGGAGTATACCCTGGTGCGGGTCAGCCGATGGACTTGTCCAAGGCACGTGCCAAAGGTAAATGTTTTAAGTGCGGTGGGGCCTGGCCCTGCAAGGAGCACTGGAAGCCGGCGCGATGTATCCACTGGTTGATGTTACGAATTCAATAAAGTCTTGAGGACTTAGACGATTTCTTTCACTTTCGACTCACATAAACCAAGTCACGTGACTAACCCCGTGACACATCACATGACGATGAAGATCACATGATCTAGAAGAGAACGAATCCCTTGCGACAAAGTGTCGCACCCTTGGGCACCACTAGTCCGTTCCCTCTTTCCTTATACGTGGGGTACTGCCCTTTAATCTCCATCCTGTACAACTAGCACCGACATCAGAAGTCACGACCTACATGAGTATTTAATTTCCGTTTACTTCTCTTCTATTTCAGAAGGCACTGCCTTTATAGGATCCGAAGACCCTTGATGCATGTTGCATCCTCATATTATGCTTATCGCCCAATAGCGAATTATGCTCTTATGGTACGATTCTCAGAAATACGTTTATGGTACAGTAGGCACACATGTACAAACATAACCCATGAAATATATAAACCGGATTGCTCTGCTGAGGATGATTCCTCAGTTAGAGTAACTTGGTAGTACTGACTTAAAGTCAACTCTGAGTCCTCTACTCGACCCTCTCCTACCCTCTTTGAAAGTCATTGATTGGCTTTTCATTTCAGTTGAATGTAAGAGGGTGCGAGATGGAATACCGCACCCTAGAAGAGTTAGAAGCTTTGGTGAAAGAAGCCGAAGCAAAGGGTTTTTCAAAGGAGGCCTGAGCCGGTTGGCAGGTACCTCCAAGGACATTCGTAATACGGTAGATAATCCATTGTATAACAAGTTTTCAAATTTATCTATCGACGTATGCGAATCCGAGACCGAGTGTGAGAGCGACCCCACATTGCCAAAGATGGTCCTACCAAAAAGTGTGTTCGGAACTACATGCTCTGAGAAGAGAGTAAATTCCTGAAAAAACAAGGCTGTGCACCCAGAAGCTGCATGCCCTAAGAAGAAAGTTCGCTTCACACCCTCGTGGAAGCAACTTTCACCCTCAGAAAAGCCCGCGACAAAGGTGCAGCCTCATGCGGAGACTAAGATTCCTGCCCCCGCAACCTCCTGGGAAGAGTCTGAGCAGCAGAGCGCTCGCCATCCAAGGTTTCCCCCTCTCCCCAGTAACCAAGGAGGAGTTCGTGTCGAAGTGTTGAGAGATATGCCAAGACAAAGAATCCCTAGCGAAGTCAAGATCCTCCGGAGGATACAAAAGAAACCAGATTGATCCTAGGACTTAGAAGCGGCACATGAGGTTGCCATGAGGTTAGATAGAAGGCAAGGCCT
>JBBPTS010000363.1:3097-18446 GCA_038094235.1 Fistulinella staudtii
TGTGACTTGAATGAAGTCCAAGAAGTTACTGGCATTCTGCTACCTGAGGCATCTTCTGATGACGTGGCGTGTGGTTCTCCTAGAGAAGCCCGTGAAGTGGAAACATTCACAGGTGTCAAACAGGGGGAGCCTATTCCACCAGATGCGACGCTTGCATCTTCCCAGACATCTGCGGTACTAGCCCCAGCTTTGCCGGCGGCTTATACAGCACCTACCGTCCAGTATTATCAGGGATGGATCCCAAATTTTGTCCCACCGTTCCCGTACCAGATGCCTTTCATCGGTCAGCCCTACCCTGGCTATCACTTTCCTCCGCCTGTAATGCCACCCGCTCCGCAAAGTAATGGGTCAGATCATACTGGAACTTCCCCAAACACTTCATTTCCATTTAGTCCAGCCAGCGTTGCATATCCAGTATGTAGCCTATTGATGCTTTCCTTTAAAGTATGCTAAGGTCTCTTAGACATTTATGCCATATCCTCCGTTTGGCCATGGCTCTGATTCGGGCCAGGCGACTGTTGGCCATTCAGGAGTCACCGGCAACCCTACTCTTATCCATGGCCAGGCTCCTTTGATTCCAACTGGATTCATCCACGGCGATCAAGGAATGCTTGTTCCGGTCTATCCCCCCGACGCATTGAATCAGTACATGATCGGAAATCAAGATCAGGCTAAACCCCCAAATTCCGGCACCCCAGAGGGGCAACCTCCAGTATCCTGGCACCCGTATCCACCGCCTCCTATTCGTCCACAGGCAGTTATTTTCCACTCCTACATCAATCCGCCACCCACAGCTCCGCCGCCCCCTCACCTCGGAGCTCAGGCATGGATACCAGGCCATCCGTGGCAGGGAGTTGCACCGCAGCTAGGGAACACTACCGGAGTGCCCGGCCGTCGGGTCTCATCTTCCCCTGGTGGTGGGCTACCTTCAATTCCGATAGGGACGAATTTCGACCGTAACCAAGTGCCTCCTCGCCGACAATATCGCCGAGATAACCATTCCCAATATCAAAAAAATAACTTTGCTCGTGGAACAGCTGGACGGATTGGCAAAGCAACTTCCGATGCGCCGCGATCATCCTCGGATATCCAGCCGGTTCTTCAGTGTAGTGTGCCAGATGGACCCATCGATGCCAATTGGCAGCGCTGGAACACGGAGCAAGGCAATCTTGCGTAAACCCGGGACTCTTTCCTTTTCGTTTTGTTCCTTTGTCCACTTTCGTTAATTCCGCTTGAAAATATAGACACATACACTCACATACAGAACGCGATCGTGGGTAAAACTGGGTCGCGATATTCCACATTTCTTTGCCTTGGTCTTTTAGTACCTGTTTGTGGTATATCCTGTTTTATTGTTTGGAATGTGTTCCACCCTACCTGACAACATCGCGAATAGGTTCGGATACACATGTTGAGACGTATGACTTGAATACCATGGGGTTTCACATGTCGAATGGTCGATTCTGTAATTAATGTACTGTGTCCGTTTGAGCGTGGTTGTAAGCAGCGGAAGGGGCGAAGGCATACCTCGTTGGATTGATATGGGTTTCATGGTGATACCCTGGTGATCCAGGTGAAAGCCGGGCGTCGAGGAAGTCATCTTAAAACGCATTTACAGCCCGCGGAAATTAGAAGATATTCCTCAGTAAACAAGAACGACGCCATCAAGGGTTCATCCGTTTGATCTCCAAGGGCTCCATATATATTCCTCGTCTGACAGTCTGACGGACCCAGGGCCTAACGGGACATCTTTTCGAGAGATAGAGTTAACAGGGAACGTTCCCCAAATGGTGACACGACGCGTTGGATCGAAAATGCAGCCAGTACGAACCGTCGTTATTGGCTTCACATGATTCAGAGCTTATATGACAAGTCCAACGGAAAGAGAAATGGCTATGTGCATTGTGTCGTCAATAGTCCGAGCGAAATCAAGAAGTCAAAGTAACATCGTCGTCAGAACTTTTTACACGATACTTGAACAAGGCAAGCATGAACGAAAGAGGAGAGCGTGATTAGACTGATATCGTTTCGATGCGGGGTATAGGAATATAGTTGATACTCGTGAAAGATGCAATGGAGACAATGAGCGTGTGAAGGGTGGCCATCTGCGACAGTCCTTGGGATCAATGCAGTTTCAAGAGGGCGATGAGCCGACGTACATGGATTCGTGAGATACACTGGTTGCAAATGCATGCGTAAATGATTATGTCCTGGGACGGCGACGGTTCTAAATAGCAATTAGGTGCGTGTAAAACGTAGTCCTGCGTTGTACACTGCGAAAGGACTGGTCAGCGTCAAAGGGTCATCAGTTGACCACAACGTGCCTTTACAAATGGGGAAACTTGAGCGGTGTGTAATAGCTATGTTCGTTTGTTCCCTGTGGTCCAGGAGAGATGTACACTCCCGGCGCCGGCAATGTGAACTTTGGCGCGCACCCGGCAGACCTGCAAAAACATCAAGGCCCGCAGCGCATGGACAGGAAGCCTACGTACGGTGTCTGCAACCTCTGCTTTCTGGAAGTTGATGTGTAGCTCCCCGTTTGGCATCCGCGTGATCTGATCAACTTCGCCAAAAGACTTGCCATATCAAGGGAGACAAAGGTTAGAGAGTACTAAAAGCGGCTTGTTCGGTTCCACGTACTTGACACCATTTCTGAAGAGCATCCAAACGCTTCGTGTCATTCAGCGGGATACCACTGACCACGAGCTTTTTCTTTTGCCTCGTCGGGTAGGATAGTGACAGTCGAGGCTTCCCACCAAACAAGACGTGAGGTTGCGAACCATCGGGTTCCTCTATAACAATCTGGCGGACACCGTCCGACTGAGTTTGCCGAGGCTTTGACGAGAGTGACAAGCGAATAGCGCCACTCTTTGGCGACGAGGGTGACGCTACTGGTCGTTCCGGGAGATGTGGTACAGAAGCAGGATGCAATGGGCGCAACGACGGAGATGATGCGGAACTGTCAGTTTTGAGCGATGGTTGAGACATTATTCCCGCAGCCTGCGAATGGACACGCAGTGAGCCGGAGAGGGACGATGGTTGTGATGGTGGAGTAGATGGCACGGGCGATCCGCCATCCTCGTAAGTGAACATGGTCGTGGGGGTGGTGTTGGAAGAACAAGTAACGGAGGAAGACATGCTCGGCCGCGGCTGCGATCGGTCGGTGAGAGAATCCCCTGGACTTATACCTGCGTTGGTGTTTGGGGAGGATGCGGAGAAATGACCCAGGACGCTTGGTCGCCACCGCCAGGAAGAACGGCGGGGAGTAGCTGAGATTGGGGAGCTATTTCGTGGTAAGGATGTCTGGAGGCTCGTGCTTCGTGAATGAGACGATAGAGGGCTGGTGCCTGAAGTGAGATCGCTACGAGATGAGCGGTGGAGCATGGACAGCTTAGAAGGATTGCGAGAGGTGGTGGTCCTCGGAGAGGGTGATATGGGACGTTTAGAGAGATGAAAGTGTCGTAATGATTGAGAAGGGTTGATAAGCCGGATGGTTGATCGGGGACTAGCTATATCTGTCGGCGCAGAGTTGTGCGATGGCTATTGTTGATACGTTAGGACCGCGTCACGAGAAGTCAAGAATTACGAACTGGGTCGTTGGGAGGGTTATCTGGCGGGCATTCCAACGCAATTTCTTCATCGACGATGACATAGTCATGCAAGCTATCGGCATCGTCCAAGCTGCGACGGACAGCTGCCATGCTTAGATGTGGATAAGCCAAATATGGATTACACTGAGTACCGATTGAATCAACGTTGGCAAGATCAAAGATGTCGGGGGACTGGAGGTCTGACAGCCAACGAGATACACGACTGGAACGACGGCAAAGTGTTTGCGTGGGCTGCACCAAGGAAGACGAGTTGGCATCGACAGCGGTGGCACACGTGAACGTGTTCATTCTTTGAGCGGTCATGGGGGAGGAAGGAGCCCCTCGGTGTGCGAAAGAGTGGTCTAAAAGAAATTCAAAAGAGAGTTGGCAGACGGTAGAAAAAATACATACAGGAAGGAGTGGGAGCCGGGGGACGAGGAAGGGCGGTAGAAATGTCATTACAAAGGGTGGAATTAGGCAAGGTGGGGCGGGGTTGTGGCGATGTGGACGAAGAGCCGATGGAAGACAATTTGCGGGTGAGGTGAGCGAGGTCAACGGACATGTGAACGGCACGCAGGTCGAGTTACCCGCAGAGGGAGAATACACGAAAACCTGGTGAGGAGAGTAGGTCGAGATCAGAGCGATAAAGACGTGTATCAGTCGTTAAAACTCATGGAACAAAGCAAGTCATGAACGAGGCAGAACGACGGCCACGACAAGTTGAACATGCTCAAAAACGTGGCCGTACTTACGACATCACGTTGATAACAGAAATAAAAATATAAACATATCTTGGCTGCTCTCGAGACGGCTCCTTGTGCGCATCCACCTCTCTGCGGATCGCCTCCGGTCGTATCACCCACTGATTGTTCTCATCGCATCCACATCGCTGTGATTACCCCCGTCTGCAGCAGATCTCCCTTGGACGTGCGTAAGACCCGTGACGACCCGGTCCACAATATCTCCGAACAATTTGGCAGAAGAGGTCTCCCGGTACCTCTTTAGAATCTCGCGCGACCCAAGGTCGATCGCCCCGTCCTGGCTACTTGGCTCTGCTGCGTCCAGCAGTGTCACCAACTCCGTGTCGACAGGCAGCGCGCCAAGAAATGCCAAACCCTCTCGTCTCGCCATCTCTTCGCCCCCCTTGGTCGAAAAGACGTTGCTGATCTCGCCACAGCATGGGCACACGTAGCCGCTCATGTTCTCGATCAGCCCCAAGACGGGCAGGTTAACGGCACGCGTGAACGACAGGCACTTGATTGCATCCAGCAGAGCCACTGCTTGTGGTGTAGTGACGATGATGGCCGAGAGCTTTGAGTGAACGGGCGCCAAGTGTTCCAGTAGTGATAGATGCTCGTCCGAGGTACCTGAAAGTTGACACTTCGAGTGCTCCGACACGACAGTCGACGCGGATCCACGAACCTGGTGGAGTGTCTATGACGAGATAGTCGAGTTCGCCCCATCTGACGTCGCTCAGAAACTGACGGATCATCGCATTCTTCTTCGGACCCCTCCACACGATAGAGTCGCTCTTCTTCTTCAGCAAGAACCCGACACTCATGCATGCGAGCCTCCCCTCTTGGGCATCGGCATACACAGGGACCCATCCATCGCTGCTCTGATGAACGCCATGACCGTCTAGTCCGAGCATGCGGGGTATCGATGGGCCAGTCAGATCGACATCTAGAATGCCCACGCGCGGGCAGACGGGTAGTGCATGGAGACTAAAGGCGAGCTGGGTAGAGACAGATGACTTTCCTACACCTCCCTTTCCCGAGCAGACGATGATGATATGTTGGACTGCCTCGAGTCGTCGTGCGATGGGCGTTTCTTGCGACATGGTCGATGCCAACACAAACTCAGATGTCATTATACATAGCTACACCTTCCTAGGAACACCATCTCCATACATAACCAATCCCAACACCAATCCTCTCCATCCACCTCGTCTCGACGCCCTCTTGCATCCAACAGGCCTCCATGAGACAAATGAAGGGAAGATGCAAGGACAACAAGCGACGGAGAAACGAGCAAGGCATGATGTGGACAGGGGGGAAAAGAGCGCATTCAGCGATAAAAAAAAAGGGGGTTGTGGAAACATGTACCAATCGTGTCAAGGTTGGGGAATGAACATAGAATCCGGCGAGTAAAAAAGACCAATCTGTATCAATTGATAATGGGCGCTAGTGGTGATGAGCTGCGTATGCGGGAATGAAATTAGGCGGCCGCTCAGAACTTTGGCAGACTGAAACGGCGTGAAAGGAAAAAAGCGTCCGTACTATATATATGGTGAGCCGACAATTCGCTGATGGTGGGATGGTCGCTGGCTATCCTGAAGAGTAATGCGGCCCAGAACGGTGGAGAAACCAGAACAAACGGTTTTGGCTTGAGGTGCGAGCAGGTGTGCGACTGCAACGACGGGCCATTGTCGGGCATGATGCACCTAGACCATCTCCCTTCCATTCCTCCCTTCTTCCCACAGCGGATTCCGCGACCGACCATCTTATGAAATGATATCCAACAGCGACCGAGCACCCTCTGCAACTACCCTCCACCCCCACCTCGGTCGCGCTCGGGGCGTGCCCCGCTCGAATGAAAGAAACAAGGGAATGTTGTGCGTTTACCAGATATCACCCTCCCTGCCACGGGTCGTACCACGCTGCTGTCCTACGGCACCCGGCGCATTCGCCTGCTGCTGGCGGGTGTGCGAACGGAGCCTGTGTCATCCAACATTAGTTCCAAAGACATGCAGCAAAGGGAAATTGGTGCGGCACCTACATCCTATCACTCGTGCGATGTTCTTCTTCCTCTTGGACAACTTTGCGCCGACCAGCGGTGGCCTTCTGGCTGGCGCCAGCACTGCCATCTTCGGGGGCACCTCGCTGGACGCTCCAGTCAAAGACGTAGTCATACTGGAAGCCCTCGCGAACAAAGAGGTCGCGGAAGAGCTTGCGAAGGTAAGAGTAGTCCGGCTTATCATCAAAACGGAGGGCACGGGTGTAGTTCAAAAATATGCCAAATTCGTTGGGGAATCCACGACAGAGAAGGTCTGTGGGGGTCGTCATCTTCTTTTCCATGATGCGATCGTACTTTTGTTTCTTTGTGGCGGCCTTGAGTCCCTGCCACGGGAGAGCACCGCGAAGGAAGTACATGAGTACGTAAGCAAGAGATTCCAAATCGTCACGACGGGCTTGTTCGACGCCCAAGTGGGTGTTGATAGACGTGTAACGAGCAGTACCGGTGAGGTTCTTGTTCTCCCTGTAGGGGATATGAAGATGGGTCTTCGGATCACGGAACTTCTTGGCCAAGCCAAAGTCGATGACATTGACCTGGTTCCCTCGTTTGCCAATACCCATCAGAAAGTTATCTGGTTTGATATCACGATGGATAAAGTTACGAGAGTGGATATACTCGATGCGAGAAATCTGCGAGGTCATGGTAAATGGGAGAATGTATGCGAGGGAAAAGTGACGCTACCAGTTGATCAGCAAGAAGTAAGACGGTCTTGAGAGTGAACTTGCGGTTGCAAAAATTGAAAAGATCCTCAAGGGAGGGTCCGAGGAGATCGAGGACCATTGCATTGTAGTCGCACTCGGTACCAAACCACCTGACAAAGGGCACGCCGACACCGCCTGCGAGTGTCTTGTAGACCTTGGACTCGTACTCGAGCTGGGGGTGCTTTGCCTTGACTGACTCGAGTTTGATGGCGACCTCCTCGCCGGAGATGATGTTGATACCGAGATAGATGTCACCTGTATGATGGTGAGAACAAAAACGAGTAGACAAAGGGCGGGGACGAACCAAAGGAGCCCGAGCCAATCTTTTTGCCCAGGCGATACTTGCCACCGACCCGAAGGTCAAGCCTGTGAGCGGGGTTTTCTGCCATTGTTTACTAGAGAGGGTCATGTCAGCACGATGAGGGGGCAAAACGAGAGAGCAGAGGATAAAGACAGGGTGGCTGACGACGACAGGAAGGAGGTCGTGGCGAGTTGCTGAGCATCCGGATAGCGCCCGTCGAGTGAGCGGAAGAACGTGGCCCCCTCGAGGCGTTCGAGAGAGTCAACAGGGTAAAAGGGAGGCTCACCTGTACGGATGGTAGTGGGACGAGGGAGAGAGGGAGAGACAGTAAAAAAAAAAGGATTTTTAAGGGCAAGAGGAGAGAAAGAAGAGCTTTGGGAGAGAAACAACAACTGGCGCCTCCGTGAGAATAAAACGACGCTGCCAGAAGAAAGCGGAGTTTGAATGAGTTTGACCACGCTTGCATATTCGTTGGCGTAGTGCGAATTAAACTCGTCTGTTCGGATATCGCCAAGGTGATCCTCTTGTCCCCGGCGTTTGCGTATCCGCCTTCTCTCGCTTCAACGTCGACGTCCATTCGTTCAACCTCACCGCCCGTTTTCACAGAAATGGCCTACCCACGCCAACACGATCCTTACTATCACAACGGCCCGGTGCCGCAGACCCAGGGTATCGTACCAGATTATCCACCAGCGCCAATCAACCACCCCCAGTACAACGACTATGATTCCCAGTGGGACGCAAAGTCGGCCCACTCTCTCAACAGCACCTATCATGGCTCCCAGGTTCACCTCAACCCTGGTTATACCAGTCGACCCAATCTCCCCTACAATGCCCCTCCCATGCCTTACTACCCCCCCGCTCAGCCTCCCCACATGGTCAGGGAGATGAGTACCGGCTACTCCATCGCCCGCGAGAAACTCATGAACAGTCGCTCCGTCCGCCAAGTCGAGCTCCGCGACGGCAACCTCGTCCTGGACGCCCATGTTCCCAGTCACATCATCCCCAAAGGAATGTCCGACGTGGAGGAAATGTCAAAAATGAGGTACACTGCCGCAACATGCGATCCGGACGAGTTCATGCGCAAGAAATACTCCCTTCGCCCATATCTATACGGCCGCCATACGGAAATCTTCATCGTCATGACCATGTACAACGAAGACGAAGTCCTCTTTGTCAGGACGATGAATGCGTATGCCCTACTCTCCCTTCAATAATACAATCTACCATCTCTCTCCAGCGTCATCAAAAACATTGCCCACCTTTGCACCAGGAATCGTTCCAAAACCTGGGGCTCAAATGGCTGGAAAAAAGTCGTCGTCTGCATCGTCTCCGACGGGCGAAGCAAGATCAACAAGCGGACCCTTCAAGTCCTCACGCTTGTACAGCAGCCCCGTCTTCATCCATGTTCATTTTACTGACTCGCCTTGTCAGATGGGCTGCTACCAGGAAGGAATTGCCAAAGACTCTGTCGCTGGCAAAGACGTGACCGCCCACATCTTTGAGTAAGCCTCCTTCATTCGTTTGGCGACAGAATGCAGACGCGTAGTCTCAGGTATACCACAAACGTCGTCGTAACAGAGTCCGGCGAGGTCTCGTCTGGCGCCTGCCCTGTCCAAGTTTTGTTCTGTTTAAAGGAGCAGAACAAGAAGAAGTTGAATAGCCATCGTTGGTTCTTCAATGCCTTTGGTCCCTTGATTAACCCCAACGGTAGGTCAAACTCTGCCAGCTCGGTGCCCACACTGAGACATGGTTTGCTAGTGTGTGTGCTCTTGGATGTTGGCACAAAGCCCACTGGTACTTCGATCTACGATCTTTGGAAATGCGAGTGACAGTCTATTGCCCCTCTTTCTACTAACATTTCGCAGGTTTCGATTCACACTCGAGTGTCGGGGGTGCCTGTGGGGAGTATGTCACCCCGTTGACGCTTGACACGTGAATGACGAACTTTTGTTGCTAGAATTTGCGTTGATTCCGGAAAAGGCTGTTCCTTGTTGCTTATCAGCCCTCTCGCAGCCTCGCAAAATTTCGAGGTACCGTACCCTCCTTCACATGTACTTCTATGGGTATTGACCACATTCAGTACAAAATGTCCAATATTCTCGACAAACCACTTGAGGTAGGGTGATAATTTATTTGGTTCTCTCAACTAACCTTGGCACTGCCAGAGCATATTCGGATACATTAGCGTGCTGCCCGGCGCTTTTAGTGCATACCGGTACAAGGCTCTGCTCAATGGGCCCGATGGCAAAGGCCCCCTCGCATCTTACTTCAAGGGTGAGGCAATGCATGGCGGGGGTGTCACTCGTGCCGGATTGTTTGGTTAGTTGACTTTCAGGCTTCTTTGGATGTGCATTAACGCGTTCATCAGAGCGCAACATGTATCTTGCCGAAGATCGTATCTTGTGCTTCGAAATTGTGACAAAGAAACACGAGGCCTGGGTGTGAGTTTGCTCAACTATGTTGCAGCCTGTAAACTTACAACCCGCAGTTTGAAATACGTAAAGAGCGCAAAAGCATCCACTGACGTGCCCACATCAGTTCGTCGCAAATGCCCCCTCAATATCTCTCGCTGACAACTAGTCAGGTTCCGGAATTTATCTCACAACGTCGTAGATGGTTGAATGGATCACTCTTCGCTTCGATTCATTCCACGCTATTCTTCTACAAGATTTGGACATCAGGACACAACCCGATTCGCATGCTTGTTCTGCAGGTATTAGCACTTGTCGCGACCTCGTTTCACACTGATTGATTCCGCGTTGCTCAGATTGAATTCATCTATAATGCTGTCCAACTCCTTTTCACATGGACATCCCTCGCCAACTTTTATCTTGCCTTTTTCTTCGTGAGTTCCCGCATCCAAGATTTTTCTCAAGGGTCTCAGCAGTGATCAGTTGGTCTCATCTGCAACAGCGCCGGGTGTGGACAACGCCTTCAATTTTCTTAGTTCGGGAGTTGGTCAGATTATTTTCGAGGTGTTCTTGAAGGTCAATCGGTAAACTTACACTGATAGAAAAAAAAAACTGACGAACGTACCAGCTATACATTGCCCTTCTTTTTGTGACGACAGTATGCTCACTTGGAAATCGGCCTCAGGCAAGTTGGTGATGAATTCGTGGCAATCAGCCACTAAACTACCTGCACAGGGATCAAAATGGATATATGCACTTGCTATGTTCCTTTTCGGCCTCTGCAATGTCATCACCCTGTGGTGTGCCGGCTACACAGTCTATCTTGCCGTACCTCATACTATCGTTGGTTGGAAAAATATTGGCCAGTATGTAAACAGTCATTCTTCGGTATTAGTTTCTAATATCAAAAAGTTTGGTTGCTACCAATCAAGCATTCCGCGAGATTGTGATCTCCCTAGCCGCCACTTACGGACTTTACTTTATCTCCTCGTTCATATATCTCGAGCCATGGCACATGTTCACATCATTCATTCAATACATGTTCCTTCTACCGAGCTGTAAGTTAGTTTTTTGCTGCATGCAGTGTAAATACTGATCCGATCGTGAACAGATGTAAACATTCTGAGTAAGCAAGCCCGGAACTGTCTAGCATTGGGGTGGCTGATCTTGCATTGCTTCTTGTAGTGATGTATGCCATGTGCAACTTGCACGACGTTACATGGTAAGCATTCTTTGCATGTATACGCGGTAGTGGCTTATGCTATGCAGGGGCACCAAGGGCGACAACACGGCCGCCAAGGATCTAGGTGGCGCGAAAAAGATCAAAGGCGATGGTGGTAAAGTGATGATGGAAGTCGAAATTCCCACTGCCCGCGAAGACGTTGACCAACTATGGGCTGCATCTCGTGCCGCATTGAAAGTCAAGCCACCGGAGGCCAAAGAACAAGTCGATGCCGCGACCAGACAATCTGACCAGGATCGCAGCAGCCGTACAAACGTGGTGCTCACATGGATTGGCACCAACATGTAAGCACTGGCCTTTTCATTTGGTCTATGTACTAATTAGCCGTCAGGGTTATGATCCTTGTCTTTACCTCCTCAGCATTTCTGAATTGGGTGGATCGGCACGTTGAAAACACACAGTCGTCCAATTTTAACCCATACCTCAGCTTCCTCTTCTTTGCTCTGTAAGTTTTGTCACAGCGTCTCGGATATCCTTGATGGGCCTTCTCATGCACTTTGCAGCGCTGGACTCTCCGCAGTTCGTTTTCTAGGGTCCATGCTATACCTAATCTTTAGATTCTTCGGGTTTTGAATTGTCTCGCACTCGTTTTCCACCATTGATCTGTACTACTTAAGGCATGGAACTTCACTCACTAATTCTTTGCCCCGGAAGTATTCTCTTGTATGTGTTGGTAATCCCGGTTAACACCGTACCCTGTAATTTTATTCCTGGGATTGGTTTTGTTCGAATTCATCGTGATACCAGTTACTCTTACCAATGTATATAGGTCATCCAAACCAGTACTGTCGCTACGTGTCGGTATTTCGAAACAATTGGAGGCAACTTGATGTTGTCCTAAACGTTCGTTTCGTTTCATATTTTGTGCCTGGAGCTTACTCTGGCTTGCTAGTGAATGTCACTCAAGTCTCTGACAACGGTTTGTAGACCATATCTGCGACAGCGACTCGGAGATCGCCGTTCCCTTCTCGGATTCGTACTGATCCTCACTGTCTAGATCTGACCGACTTGGTGTCAAATCGGATCAGTAGTGTAGCATTTTGGCGGGAACCGGAGCAAGTCCGAGCCGACACTGCCAAGAATAGGCTTCGATCGTTTGTCGAGTTTGTGCACATCAGCCACCTCGTCAAACCAGCCCCCCGCCAGTGTTTGATGCAAGAGACAGAATGGTTGAATGGGATGTGATGCGCTTCCATACAGCTAAGTTACTGTCCAGGCTGTGACGTGAACTAGACCTCGTTCAGTGGATTACGCGCAAGCTTCCATCACAGAATGCTCCTAAAAAGTGACGGCAGTGCGAGCGCATGTGTGCGCTATTTTTTTTATCCCTCGCAATTAATTGCATCGCTTAGTGGGAATTTGCTCAGCATCATATATCCATAACAAAATGCTGTATCCAGCGTACTCGTCATTATGAAGTAAAAAGACTTGCGCATTGGTGGTTAGATCCATCTAATAATGTCTGAAGTACCTAACCAGAATGGTCGAAGCACCGCTGGAAGGTCAACACCTGACGGCAGCCCTTTCTCGTCGAAACGCACTCCATTCTCCAGCAAGGCGATGACCAGTCGTGGGATGGCCGCGGCAGTGCCATTGAGGGTGTGTGCAAAGGGAATAGGTGGTTGAATTGTGCCAGAGGGAGCAGTACACCGTCGATAGCGAATGTGGAGACGCCGCGCTTGGTAGTCCGTGCAATTTGAAGCTGAAGAAATTTCGCCCCATGTGCCTCTCCCAGGCATCCACGCCTCCATATCGTATTTCCTATATGCACTTGCACCGAGCTCTTCCGTAGGCATGTCCAGGATACTATGTGGATGGATGAGAACGCGACAAGAATGATACCGCACTTCTTACCGGAATGGGAAGTTTAGCCCCTGGAAAATTTCTATTTGAATCTTTCGGATTTCCTCCAGGTGGTGTGCACTCGAGCCTTCTTCGCATACCACGAAAAGTTCCACCTTTGAAAACTGGTGAACACGATATAGACCGCGAGTGTCGGCACCTCGAGAACCAGCCTCCGCCCTGAATGACCGACCAAGCCCGACCACCTTCGCGGGCAACGTATGTTCTGCGAAAACCTTGTTTGCAAACATTCCGGCAAGTGGAATCTCAGCCGTACCCGAGAGCACGAGCTCAGGAGATGAATCTGCAATGTGATATATTTGGGAAGCAGGGTGATCGGAATTATAATCTCTCGGTTGGAACCCACACCGCTGGGCTACGTCCCCGCGGACGACATCAGGCGTCATCACGAACTGAAAGCCATGCTTCAGCGCGACAGATATCGCATAGTTTGTGAGAGCATTCTCGAGTAAAGCTGCCTCTTTAAGCAAGTAATACCACGAGGAACCCGTCACAACTGCAGCAGCCCCGAAATCGAATAACCCCAAAACGCGACCAATAGCAACGTGATCACGTTCTGGGTTGGGTGGCATGACAGGGGGTCCATGAGTAGACAGAACAACCACGGCGTCCTCGGAGCCAATGGGTACCTCCGGGTGCGTGTCATTCGGCAAATGCAATGCGAGACCCAAGAGCTTCTCCTCTATGACGGCCAGCTTTTCCTCGAGTTGAGTTATTTCGGTTTTCAACACCTTAGCTTCGTCGACTACGACCCGTTTTTCCGTTGGATCCTTGGTTGCACGGATGCGATCACCAAGGAGAGATTGTGTGTGCCGTTTGAAGTCGAGTTGACCCGAAAGGTCTTTTTGTTCTGCGTAGAAGCGAGAGATAGATTGCAATGCACCGACCTGCAATGGGAACTTTCTGTTGAAGGCATTGTGTGACTTGTAGACTATCGACTCTGAAATAGCCCGGTAGTCGAGCCGAGGCTTCGGAAGGATCGCGCTGTCACAAGCCGTGGCATTTTTTGAGACAAATCTCTTGGCCTGGGTTGCTTTTAAAATGGATAGTCAGAATGCGGAGGAACAATCAAAAGAGCGATATACTTGGGCTGAGTTGAATGCGACGCTGGCAGACGCGAGCAAGTATCGAAGCCATACAGCAGTTGCAATATCCGAAAACGCGGGATGTCACAACTGTCACACAAGCCACCCTGTCACGCGTCGCGTCCCTTCCATTGCCATGACTGGGACCTCAGTAAAAGGCAAGGCACCTGCGAACAGCGCCGCGTACGAGCTACCTTGGTTAGTCTTTCACACATTCGAGTGATATGGTTTATATTCTCGCCCAGGGTTGAAAAGTACAGGCCACAAACGTTGGACGATGTCGTTGGCAATGTTGACACGATCGAGCGTTTGAAAGTGATCGCAAGAGACGGAAATTGCCCCCACATCATCATTTCGGTATGTTTCAATCTACCGTTTGCGTGAACCATGTGCCACAACTCGCTACAGGGCCTCCCGGGAATTGGAAAGACAACGAGTATTCACTGTCTGGCACATCAGCTGCTCGGAGATGCATACAGGGAAGGTGTATTAGAGTTAAATGCTTCTGACGAAAGGTTTGTTTAGCTATTCTTTATAGGCATTGATCCATAACAACACTCAAGAGGTATTGATGTTGTGCGGAACAAAATAAAAGCATTCGCACAAAAGAAAGTAACACTCCCACAAGGAAGACACAAGATTGTAATACTCGACGAGGCAGATAGGTTAGTAGATTGATTATTCGAAACAGGATCTGACCCCAGTCGCAGCATGACAGCTGGCGCCCAACAAGCACTACGAAGAACAATGGAAATATATTCCAATACTACGCGTTTCTGCCTTGCTTGCAACATGTCCAACAAAATCATAGAGCCTATACAGAGCCGTTGTGCTATTCTACGTTATGCCAAGCTGAGAGACACCGAGATTTTGAAGCGACTCCTCGAGATATGCAAGATGGAGAAGGTGACATTGGCTTTCTGTATCACTTCAGGTGCATACTCATTGTGAGGAAAATAGGTCGAATACAACGATGATGGCCTGACCGCACTCATATTCACCAGCGAGGGTGATATGCGACAAGCCATCAACAATCTCCAGTCCACCCATTCTGGCTTTGGATTTGTATCTGGGGAAAACGTATTCAAAGTCTGCGATCAGCCGCATCCAGTAATAGTCCAAAGTATTATTCGTACGTGTATCAAGGGCGACATCGACGGTGCGATGGAAAAATTGAACGAACTCTGGGAGCAAGGATATAGCGCGGTGGACATTGTCGTCACAATCTTCAGAGTGACAAAGACGTTTGACGAGTATGTTCAATGAAAGACTAGTGGAATTTCCGCTAATCTGTTCATCAGACTACCGGAATACACCAAACTGGAGTACATCAAGGTATGAATAGTTCCCTTGACC
>JBBPTS010000365.1:451-18320 GCA_038094235.1 Fistulinella staudtii
CAAAGGGAAAGCGTCCTTTGTTGTCCAGGGACTATACTGGGACCGAGTGAGCCCACTAATCTTTACAATCACTGTATTAGGTGAGAGTATCAAGTGAACAAGACTGGAGCTTCCGTAGCTCCGTCTCTACTTCTTATATACAGTGAGTGGGAGGCTGTGTCCTGTCCTTATAAGTAAATACTTTTATCGTATGACTGTGGCTATCCATGGCCGTGTCAGTGTCCTTCTGATAAGGGACCATGTGTTCTCCTCATGTTCATCAAATAGAAGAGAAGGCCTTGCCTTCTATCTAACCTCATGGCAACCTCATGTGCCGCTTCTAAGTCCTAGGATCAATCTATGATCCGGTCTTCTTCATCTAAGATCCAACCACGATGGGATCTTCTTCTAGAGATCTCAGATCTCTTCTTCTGGTGGTGGAGATAGTGCGATCTCCCTTCTATCCTTCGAGGATTCTTCTAAGTGTCGCTGATAAGATCAGGACTTGCAATCATGCGATAAGATGTCGGAGATTGCCGAGATAAGATAAGATAAGATTGTCGAAATCTAATCTTCTTCAGAGTGCACCATTGCGTGTAAGTGCTAATAATAGCGATCGTTACAGGACTGAGTTCAAGTACTCAAAGTGACCAATACAAGTCAACTGTCAAGCTTCTCAAACTGAGGAACTACCCACAGCTGAGTCGCCCTTATATATTCATGGGCATATGTGTGTACATGTTTGTATATAATACTATAAACGTATTTCTAAAGATCATACCATAAGAGCATAATTTGCTATTGGGTGATAAGTATAACATGAGGATACATCGTGCATCAAGGGTCTTCAGATCCTGTAAAGGCAGTGCCTTCTGAAATGGAAGAGAAGTAAATGGGAATTAAATACTCATGTAGGTTGTAACTTCTGATGTCGGTGCTAGTTGTATAAAACGGAGATTAAAGGGCAGTGCCCCACGTATAAGGAAGGAGGGAACAGGCTAATGGTGCCCAGGGGTGTGACACTTTGTCGCGAAGGATTCATTCTCGTCTAGATCATGTGATCTTCATTGTCAGGTGATGTGTCACAAGGTTAGTCATGTGACCTGGCTTATATCAGCGAAGAGCGAAAGAAAACGTCCAAGTCATTGGGACTTTATTGAGTTCGTAACAGTCCCTAGGCATTATAAAGGAGCAGGAAGAAGTACTGCTCAGGAAGTTAGAAGTAAGGCTTAAGGGAAAAGTCAGGGCAGAGTAAGGACTGGGCCAGTGTAACGATTGCTATTGTTATCACTTTTGTACAACGGCACATGAAGAGAGAGATTAGATTTCGACAATCTTATCTTATCTTATCTCGGCAATCTCCAATATCTTATCGCATGATTGCACTGTCCTGATCTCATCAGCGACACTTAGAAGAATCCTCAAAGGATAGAAGAGAGATCATCTTATCTCCACCACCAGAAGCAAGATCTGAGATCTCAAGAAGAAGATCCTATTATAGTTGGATCTTAGATGAAGAAGATCAGATCATAGATTGATCCTAGGACTTAGAAGCGGCACATGAAGTTGCCATGAGGTTAGATACAAGGCAGAGCCTTCTCTTCTATTTGATGGACATGAGGAGAAAACATGTTCCCTTATCAGAAGAACACTGACATGGCCACAGGATAGCCACAGTGGTACAATAGAAGTATTTACTTATAAGGATGGAGCACAGCCTCCCACTCACTGTATATAAGAAGTAGAGACTGAGCTATGGAAGCTCCAGTCTTGTTCACCTGATACTTTTACCTAATACAGTGATTGTAAAGATCAGTGGCTCACTCAGTCTGTAACAGCTCGCTACTTCCATGCTTCAGACTTAGAAGTAATGGCAAAGACAGGCATAGATGCAACACCACACCCATTATGATTTTCCTTTTCTCATTCACCCCTATTGATGATCTTATCTTATCTCGGCATTCTCCGGTATCTTATCTGATATCACACGATTGTGAGACTGATCTTATCTGAAGGGACTTAGAAGTTTTCTCCTTTCTTTCTCTCTCTCTCTCTTTCTCTCACACTCTTGCTGACATAAGGAGGATCTGATCTAAGATACAGATCTCATCTATCTATATCAGTCAGCACAGCCCATTATGTTCACATGCTCATCTCCGCTGCTTCCATTCTATACCTCATATCACACATGCCTTATTAATCTCTGCTCTTCTATTTTTACTATCTCAGCTATGCTTTTCTGATGGACTCTTCTGATGTATCCATTGCTTCTCACACACAGCTTGAAGCGAACCTAACAACTCGGGCTTGCAAGTGTGAGGATCCTTAACGTGGAGCAAGGGAGAGTGAGAGGGGGACTGGGGTACACCATGTGAGGGCTTTCCCTTGGATAGCGAGTGAGGGGGGATGGACTGAGTGAGCTACTTGGCTGCTTATCCGCTTGTTAGGCGAAAGTTCCAAGTGAACAAGACTGAGGTTACCAGCCGAGTTCCTTGGGTTTATATATGCATACTACCAGGCTGTACATGGCTGTGTAACTACCCTAATCGAGGCACTGCTTATCTGGGCTGTGCGTGAGAAGCGATAAGTACATCAGAAGAGTCCATCAGAAAAGCATAGCCGAGATAATAAGAATAGAAAGCGGAGATTAATAAGGCATGTATGACATGAGGTATAGAATGGAAGAGAACGGAAATAAGTGTGAGAACATAATTGGGCAGTGCTGACCGATATGGTTAGATGAGATCTGTATCTTAGATCGGATCTGCCATATGTCAGCGAGTGTGAAAGAAAAGAGTTAAGTCCGAGAAAAGGGAAAGAGTCCTAAGTCCCTTCAGATAAGATCTTTCCCGCAGATGCGCGATATCTGATAAGATACCGGGAAATGCTGAGATAAGATAAGATCATCGCTAGGGGTTAAAGATAACCAAAAAGAGAAATCATAATGGGCAAGGTGTTGCATCTATGCCGGTCTTCACCATTGCTTCTAAGTCTGAAGCGTGGAAATAGCGAGCCATTACACAGCTCAGATAAGCAGTGCCTTGATTAGGATAGTTACACAGCCATGTACAGCCTCTTTCTATGCATATATAAACCAAGGAACTTGACTGGTAACCCCAGTCTTGTTCACTTAGAACTTTCACCTAACAAGTGGATAAGCAGCTAAGTAGCTCACTCAGTCTATCCCCTCCATCGCTATCTAAGGGAGAGCCCTAATCCGGTGTACCCCAGTCCCCCTCTTACTCTCCCTTGCTCCACATTAAGGTTCCTCGCACTCCAGAAGTCCTCGGTGTTAGATTCGCTTCACTTGAACAAGACTATCCACAACCCATACACAAGTTCGTACTCATTGCAGAAGAAACCAAGGTGTTAGAGAACAGTAACACACCCTCTACTCTAAGAAGAAAAACAGGCAGAAAGCCATGGGGTTCCTCAGTGATGTCACATTCCTTATCCTCTCTATCTCATTCTTAATGACAATGAGAACATGGAGTAACTATTTAACATCACCTTTGAAGAGAAGCCAAGAAACCAAATGGTCAATAACTCTAGCAGGGCTAGAGTACTCACTGATGACCTCATGGTACTTCCTGCCAGAAGAACCAGAAGTTATAACCCCTCTTGAGGAGGAACCTTCTGAAGAAGAAGAAACTACCACCCCTTTTGAAGAAGATCTAGCCAATGAAGAAGATCTGGAGGAGTGGCACAGAGAAGTGGATAGGCACTGGCATGCCACCATGAATTGAGTAAACCAAGGGGCACAGGACGAAGAAGAGGTCCAAACCCTAGAAGATAATTAAGGACCCATCCCACTCCCAGGAAATCCAGACTTTCTAACCCTGGATGCAGAAGATCCAGACATCCCAGCAGAAGCTCCACCACTCTACCAGGTATAGGTACCAGAGCATATATGGGATATGGATGGTTTCATGTGAAGAAGAAGTAGAGGTACCACTTCTCTGATCCCTCTCACCTATTGTTGTCTCCAAAAGAAGGGAGAGGTGATACAACCCCATTCCCTAGAAGAAGCATAGAGACGGCCTGACCAGAGAGGGTTATCTGAGGCCCCACTCTAGCTTAAAAGAAGTTAGAAAGTAGGAAGTAAATCTGTTCCCAAAGTTCCCAATACTAAAAGAGACGGAAACTCTTTATATCTGCCTTAAAAGGAAAGAAACACTTTAGGTCAGGAACCCCCCAAGAAGAAAAATGGCAACACTATCCCAAGCCGATTTCGACTCTCTAATGAGCTGGATTGTCTCCCTCAAAAACAAAGTTGTAAATCTCCATCTGCAATAGCAGATGATGGAAGAAGCTGCTCAAAGAGCAGACCGGAAGTTACAAGAAACAAAAGATAGGGCCATCGCAGCCAAAGACACAATCAAGAACCTCTCACACTTCTTTAACCAAGGAGCGATGGGAGCAGAAGCAGGAGGATCAGGAATGCCTGCCTCCAAGATATAGATCTTCACAGATCTGTAACGATCGCTATCATTATCACTTCCGCGTAACGGCGCACTCTGAAGAAGATTAGATTTCGACAATCTTATCTTATCTTATCCGGCAATCTCCGATATCTTATCGCACGATTGCAAGACCTGATCTTATCAGTAACACTTAGAAGAATCCTCGAAGGATAGAAGGGAGATCGTTCTATCTCCACCACCAGAAGCGAGATCTGAGATCTCTTGAAGAAGATCCCATCGTGGTTGGATCTTAGATAAAGAAGATCGGATCATAGATTGATCCTAGGACTTAGAAGCGGCACATAAGGTTGCCATGAGGTTAGATAGAAGGCAAGGCCTTCTCTTCCATTTGATGAACATGAGGAGAACACATGTTCCCTTATCAGAAGAACACTGACGCGGCCTCTGGATAGCCACAGTCATACGATAGAAGTATTTACATATAAGGACGAGACACAGCCTCCCACTCACTGTATATAAGAAGTAGAGACTGAGCTACGGAAGCTCCAGTCTTGTTCACTTGATACTCTCACCTAATACAAGTGATTGTAAAGATTAGTGAGCTCACTCGGTCCCAGTATAGTCCCTGGACATCAAAGGACGCTTTCTCTTTGACGCTGTGCGTCCTTTCTCTTGGTCCACGTCAAGGTCCCTCGCACTCGCAAGTCAGAGTTGTTAGGTTTGCTTCAAGATCCAGGAGACTTCTATTGAGATCAAAAGAAGCTCGAAGAATGGTGGTCCAAAATGAAGACCTTCATCAAAGCCAACCCCCGCTATTTCTCCCAACCTCCCAGAAGAGAAAATGCTTTAATTGCAACAAAGAAGGCCATCTCGCCCGAGACTGCAGACAGCTGAAGAATAACTGTCAAGAATTCAAATGGGCCGGGGGGCAACACAAGAGAGAATGCTCTAAGGCGAAGAAGTACATCTGTGGAGCAGAGAAGAAAGAAGGAGGGGCTACATCTTGGAAAGTGGCAGATGAAAACCCTCGCATTGAAGACCTCTCCAAGGAGTAAGAAGAAAGACTCCTTCGAAAGTTAGAAGCCAGGCTTAAGGGAAAAGCCAGGGCAGAGTAGGGACTGGGCTAGCCTCCACCAGAACTAACAGATATTCGGTTCTAGAAGAAGACAATGTATCTATTTCAGAAGAATTCCTCTCACAGTCAGGGGTGTCTCTTGATGAGTGTAGTGCAGACTCTACATGCATGCTTGATTCCCCTATTTCCCAGAAGAAAATTCTGAAAAGAACCAAAAAATCAGAAGATCCAGAAATACTGGTTATGAGATCAGCCAGCATAAGAGGAAATGAAGTAATCATCGACATAAAAATCTCCACCCAGAAGAAAACCTTTCTACCTGCCAAAGTGCTACTGGATAGTGGAGCCAATGTCACCTTCATCGACAAGTGATGGGCCAAAAAGAATAACATCCCTCTCAAAAGCCTTATCCATCCCATCCTAGTCTTTAATGTAGATGGCACCAAGAATTCCGCCAGAAACATTACACACACCGCAGATAGAGTGGTAGAATTTGAAGGACATCAAGAAACAATCATAGCCGATGTCACCGATCTCCATAAATTCGATCTGGTCATCAGATTCACATGGTTACAGAAGCACAACCCCGAGATCAATTGGAAGAAAGGCACAGTCAAGATGACCAGATGCCCCAAAAGTTGCACACTCCTCCAAGACCGAGGAGCATGGATAAACAGGGTAGAAGAACAGGATCAAGAAGCAGCATGGCAAGCATTCTATATACGATCTGCCATGAAAGAAGCAAAGAAGGATTCTACAGAAGTTCCCATCCCAAAATGTTTTGAAAAATGGATAAAAGTATTCTCCCAACACAAATCAGAACAGATGTCCATAAGGAAACCATAGGATCATGCCATTGACCTAAAGGAATCTTTCAAGCCCAAGAAAGGAAGGGTGATTCCCCTATCGGTCAAAGAACAAGAAGAAGTGACCGCCTTCATTGACGATCAACTAAGAAAAGGGTACATCAGACCCTCAAAATCCCCCCAAACCTCCCCAGTGTTTTTTGTGCCCAAGAAAGATGGAAGAAAGTGAATAGTACAGGATTACTGCTATCTAAATGAACACACCATTCGAAACAATTACCCCCTCCTGCTCATCTCCCAGTTGGTCGATAAATTACAAGGAAGCAAGCTGTTTACAAAAATCGACCTATGATGGGGGTACAACAATGTCAGAATCAAGGAAGGAGAAGAATAGAAGGCAGCCTTCATCTGCTTCAAAGGAGCCTATGAACCACTGGTGATGTATTTCGGTCTGATGAACTCTCTGTCCACCTTCCAAGCAATGATGAATGAAATCTTCATGGATATTGAAACGAAAAAGCTTATCCAAAGCCTTTAAGTGTGAGAAGAAAGGGTCGAGTTCAGGTACTCAAAGCGACCAATACAAGTCGACTGTCAAGTTACTCAAACTGAGGAGTTACCCTCAGTCGAGCAACCCTTATATATTCATGGGCATATGTGTGTACATGTTTGTATATAATACCATAAACATATTTCTAGGAATTGTACCATAAGAGCATAATGTGCCATTGGGCGATAAGTATATCATGTGGATGCATCGTGCATCAAGGGTCGTCAGAGCCAGTAAAAGGCAGTGTCTTCTGAAATGGAAGAGAAGTTAACGGAGATTAAATAGTTGTGTATGTCGTTACGTCTGATGCCGGTGCCAGTTGCACAGGGCGGAGATTAAAGGGCAGTGCTTCACGTATAAGGAAAGTGGAAACGGGCTAGTGGTGCCCAAGGGTGCGACACTTGTCGCAAAGGATTCGTACTCTTCTGGATCATGTGATCCTCATCGTCATGTGATGTGTCACGAGGTTAGTCACGTGACCTGGCTTATCTCAGTCATGAGTGAAGGAACACGTCTAAGTCACTAAGACTTTTATGGATTCGTAACAGATATGGATGATGTAGTGGTGGTATATATCGATGACCTACTCATCTTCACTAAGACCATCAATCGAGAAGAACACAACAGGGTCGTGCAGAAGGTCCTGGAAAGATTAGAAGAAAACGATCTTTTTGCCAAACCAGAGAAATGCACTTTCAGGGTGTCTGAAGTAAATTTCCTTGGAATGGTAGTAGGACAGGAAGGAATCAAGATGGAAGGAGAGAAGGTCGACGCCATATTGGATTGGCCAAACCCAAAAAGTACTTGCTGAAACCAACATACTTCCTCAACTATCAAAGGAGGAGATAAGATAGAGATCTTATCTGTGACTTCAAAGGTGCGATAAGGATCGCTTTCAGAGTTGTTCTTCATACTTCAGAACCTTGTCAACCCTATCTTCTATAAGGGCAAAGGGCAAGTGGCGGTGACAGGATATGTCCACCAATGAAGAGGGGATTGGTTGAGTAAGCAACTCTACTTAGCTACTGCCAGGAGTCTGACTGGTAGAGCATACTGGTTAGGTGTGAGATCCAAGTAAACAAGATTGAAGGGCATCTACTGCTGTTACGAACTCAATAAAGTCTTGATGACTTAGAAGCTTTTCTTCGCTTTTGACTAATATAAAACAGGTCACGTGACTAACCCCGTGACACATCACATGACGATGAAGATCACATGATCTAGAAGACACCGAATCCCTCACGACAAGTGTCGTACCCTTGGGCACCATTAGCCCGTTCCTACTTTCCTTATACGTGGGGCACTGCCCTTTTATTTCCGTCCTGTGCAATTGGCACCGACATCAGAAGTTACGACATACACGACTATTTAATCTCCGTCCACTTCTCTTCCATTTCAGAAGGCACTGCCTTTATTGGCTCCGAAGGACCCTTGATGCACGATGCATCCTCATGTGTACTTATCGCCCAATGGCACATTATGCTCTTATGGTACGATTTCCTAAATACGTTTATGGTAGCTATGACACACATGTACAAATACAAAACCATGAATATATATACGGGACACCAACTGGGACAATGGTCCTCAGTTTGGTTGTCTTGGAGTTTTCCCTTAATCAGGACAGACTTACAAGGCCGCTACTCAGTTCCCTCACCTCCTTTGTTCTGTTTTCGTTTCAACTGCTAGCCCTTCCTCTTATATACATTTTCTGAAGTGGCTATGTCCACCTATATAAGTAAATAGTTCTATCGTACTATTGTGGCTATCCTATGGCCACGTCAGTGTTCTTCTGATAAGGGGACATGTGTCCTCCTCATGCCTATCAAATGGAAGAGAAGGCCTTGCCTTCTATCTAACCTCATGGCCACCTCATGTGCCGCTTCTAAGTCCTAGGATCAATCTATGATCTGATCTTCTTCATCTAAGATCCAACCATGATGGGATCTTTTCCTTTTGGCAGTGGAGATAGTGCAGTCTCCCTTCTATCCTTCGAGGATTCTCCTAAGTGTCACTGATAAGATCAGGACTCTGCAATCGTCAGATAAGATGTCGGAGATTGCCGGGATAAGTTAAGATAAGATTGTCAAAATCTAATCTCTCTCTTCATGTGCCGATGCACAGAAGTAGTAATGACAGCGATCATTACACTTGCCAAGTCTGTGCTTTCCTCAGACTAGCGAACTTCTATCGAAGATTTGTTGAAGACTTCACACAGTTTGCAAGGCCACTGAACAACCTAACCAAGAAAGATAAGGTCTTCAGCTGGACAGAAAAGGAACAAGAAGCTTTTGACAAGCTAAAACAGAAGTTTGTCATGGAACCAGTGTTGACCTTCCCAAACCAGGAAAAAGAGTATCACCTGGAGACGGATGTCTCTGACTTTGCCACAGGAGCAGTTCTTTCTATCAAAGGAGACGACAAGAAGTTCAGGCCAGTAGCCTACTGTTACGAATCCAATAAAAGTCTTGACGACTTAGACGTTTTTCTTCACTTTCGACTGACATAAGCCAGGTCACGTGACTAACCTCGTGACACATCACATGACGATGAGGATCACATGATCCAGACGAATCCTTTGCGACAAGTGTCACACCCTTGGGCACCATTAGCCCATTTCCACCTTCCTTATACGTGGGGCACTGCCCTTTCCTCTCCGCTCTGTGCAACTGGCACCGACATCAGAAGTAACGACATACACGACTATTTAATTTCCGTTTACTTCTCTTCCATTTCAGAAGGCACTGCCTTTATAGGTTCCGAAGACCCTTGATGCACGACGCATCCACATGTTATACTTATCGCCCAATGGCACATTATGCTCTTATGGTACGATTTCTCAAAAATACGTTTATAGTAACTATGCCATAACATGTACATACAAAACCTATGAATATATAAGGGCGACTCAACTGAGAGTAACTCCTCAGTTTGAGAAGCTTGACAGTTGACTTGTATTGGTCACTCTCAAGTGCTTGAACTATGTTCCTTTACACTTCTCGCTAAAGTCTTTGAGAGGCTTTTTCGTTTCACCTACCTCTCACACTCTATGAGCCTCAAAGAAAGAAACTACCCAGTCTTCAACAAAGAAATGCTCAGCGTCATAAGAGCATTAGAAGAATGGCACCACCATCTCGAAGGAGCTAAGCACATCTTCAAAATCTGGGATGACCATGTGAACCTCCAATGGTTCATGTAGAAGCAAAACCTATCCAGAAGACAAGCGTGGTGGTCACAATACCTCTCCAGATTTGACTATCTTTGGGTCCACAAGGCAGGAACCCAGATGGGAAAAGCTGATGCCTTATCAAGAAGAGAAGATCATGCCACTGGGAAAGAAGAAGATAATACCAACCAGCTCCTGATAACCCCAGACAAAATCTGCTCGACACAGATAATGGACGATGGGGATAATTTGAAGGATTCAATTCGAAATCATACACTCATGCTCAAAGAATCAGAAGTTCTGAAGATAGAAGCATAAGGAGCAGAGCTTAATGAAGAAGGATTGTTTCAGCTAGAAGGACGAATATTTGTCACACCAGAAGATTGGATGGAAACGCTACGTCTCCACCACGATAACCCAGTAGCAGGACACCCTGGGAATGAGAAGATGATAGATTTAGTCAAATGCCATTACTACTGGCCCGGAATGACCAAAGTTATCAAAGACTACATGGCCAGATGCCATACATGTTGAAATGAAAAAGTCTTCCGGACTTAAACGCAAGGGAGAGCAGAACCTTATGAACCCCTATCCACTGAAGGACCAGAGCAAAGGGCAAGTAGTGGCAACTGTCAAAGCCTACCAGTGAGAGGGAGAACTGAGTTCAAGCACTCGAAGCGACCAATACAAGTCAACTGTCAAGCTTCTCAAACTGAGGAATTACTCTCAGTTGAGTCGCCCTTATATATTCATGGGCATATGTGTGTACATGTTTGTGCATAGGTCTATAAATGTATTTCGAGAAATCGTACCATAAGAGCATAATTGGCCATTGGGCGATAAGTATAACATGAGGATGCATCGTGCATCAAGGGTCTTCGGAACCTATAAAAGACAGTGCCTTCTGAAATGGAAGAGAAGGAACGGAGATTAAATAGTTGTGTGAGTCGTTATGTCTGATGCCGGTGCCAATTGCACAGGGCGGAAATGAAAGGGCAGTGCCCCACGTATAAGGAAAGATAGGAACGGGCTAAAGGTGCCCAAGGGTGCGACACTTGTCGCAAAGGATTCGTGTTCTTCTGGATCATGTGATCCTCATCGTCGTGTGATGTGTCACGGGGTTAGTCACGTGACCTGGCTTATATCAGTCAAGAGTGAGAAAACGTCTAAGTCCAGTGGACTTTATATTGGATTCGTAACACATGTCAGAAGATGAAGACAGGGAACCAGCTGCCAGCTGGCAAACTCCAACCACTCGAATTGGCACACATGCCATGGGAAGATGTATCAGCTGACTTTATTACAGACCTTCCAATCTCATCACTATACAACTCAATTCTCGTGGTAGTGGACTGATTCTCAAAAGAAGTAGAGTTTATTCCCTGTAAGAAGAACATTACAGTGCTGGAAACCACCAAGCTTTACCTCACAAGGGTCTGGACAAATCACGGGATCCCTAGATCCATTGTCTCAGACCGAGGACCCCAATTTGCAGCACAAGTTATGAAGGATCTGTAACGGCTCGTTACTTTCATGCTTCAGACCTAGAAGCTATGGCAAGAACTGGCAAGGACGCACAACCCAAACCACTACGCTTTTGACAAGCCAGACATTATCTTATCTTATCTTGGCAATCAGTGGTATCTTATCAGATATTGCTCGATCACAAGGACTTAGTCTTTTTCTTTCACTTTCTCCTTTCCCACGCTCTCGCTGACATAAGGAAGATCTGATCTAAGATACAGATCTCATCTACCCATACCAGTCAGCACAGCCCATTATGTTCTCACGTTCATCTCTGCTCTTCCATTCTTATGACTCATGTAACACATGCCTTTTTCATTACCGCTATCTTGGCTATGTTTTCTGATGGAACTTTCTGATGTACTTATCGCTTCTCACGCACAGCCTAGATAAGCTCTGCCTCAATTAAGATAGACACAGCCATGTACTTTTGCCTATATAAACCCAGACAGCTTGACTGGCTAAACCCCAGTCTTGTTAACTTGGATCTCACACCTAACCAGTGTGCTCTACCAGTGGGACTCCTGACAGTAGTCATCCCCTTCCCTCCATTGCTTACAAAGCAACCCTACGCCTTTGACAGGCTATCCCTCACCTTTGAAGTTAGAAGAAGTATGTCAGTTACAGGATCTATGTGCATGCCTCAGGATCAAACCCCACCTCTCCACCGCAGTACATCCCCAAACAGATGGGCAGACAGAAAGGATCAATCGAGACCTCCAACAATACCTCTGCCTTTTTATCTGTGATCACCAAGAAGATTGGGCTGATTGGCTCCCTGTAGCCCAATTCAGTTACAATGCCAAGAAGCAGGCTTCTACTCAGAAGACACCTTTTGAAGTTACCAGAACTTACCTGCCACAAATGGGAATAGAACCGGGAACCTTGAAGGCCCCCACCGCTGACGATCTAGCCCGAAAGATCAAAGAAACTCTCGCAGAGACCACCATGAACCTAAAGAAAGCGCAGGATCACATGAAGATCCATGCGGATAAACATAGAAGTGAAGTGCCAGAGTACAAGATTGGAGATCAAGTACTCCTGGCCACTGAACACCTCCGACTCACACGGCAGTCGAAGAAGCTTTCTGAGAAGTGGCTGGGACCCTTCTCCATCATAGAAGTTATCAGCTGTAATGCCGTTAAACTATGTCTTCCATGCTTGATGTGCATTCACCCTACTGTCAATGTCTCTTGAGTCAAACCCTACAAGGAGTGACTTGAGGGACAACCTTTGAAGGAACCGGGACTGGTTTATATGACAGAAGATTGTGAAGAAGAATTTGAAGTTGATTTCATAGTTGACGCTAGACGATGCCGAAATGGCTGGGAATACCTTGTCCACTGGGCAGGATATGGAGAAGAAGGCCGCACTTGGGAGCCTCAAAGAAACCTGGCTCACGTCCAAGATGTCCTGTCCCACTTCCATGAGAAGAATCACCACCTTGATGCATGCGAAACATTCTATGAAACACCTACACTCTTTAACCCTTATAAAGTCCACTGCAGTGCAGTATCCTTTAAAGTGCCCAAGCTCGATCTGGAATCTCGAGCACAGAAGGGGTATGATGTAACGGCTCACTGAAACGGAACAACCACTTGTTAGTTGCGGCATGAACATCAGCCTCTATATCCTATACAAAGGGGAATGGGCATAGCAGAAGGGAGGAATGTCCTAGACGTCGGTTGAGGGTGAATAGGGATGAGCTTTGCTTCAAGGGTGAAGTGACTTCTGGGCATTGTTGTATCACAGTTGATGTTCATATCGAACTGGGCAAAGGTAGAGCTTCTTGTGCATCAGGTCTTCAGAGGTAAAGATCAAGTGAATAAAGCTAAGGCCTTTATCCACAGGATCACTTCCATTAAATACTATCTACACATGTGCATGGACCATATGACATCACTACATGAGGGGGGAGCATATATCAACATGCTGCATATATGAGGCAGGCTAGAGTGTTCTATGATGTCAATAAGTAGCAGTGAGGTAAGGATAAGGGAATATGTTGTGGTCCAGACCATGACATCATCGATAGCATAAATAGAAATGAACCGTGAACTCACAATGAGGCATCTAGCCAAACATGAGGTGAAGGTGTGGATGACAGGTGTGAAGTGCGGGAGACAAGGGTCTAGGCTGGATTCACAACACTATCCTCTTCATGCCACAGGCAGCAGGATTCCAGACTACAGAGGTGAGTTTCGGAGGAGGGAGGATGTTTCTCTAGGAAGAGAAAAAAAATTTACATGTATTCTTTCAACCAGGAGCGCTCGCCTTTTCACAGCTATCCATGGGCATCTGCTCCACAGCTCACATACTGTGACTCACTTCATCAGCTTATTCCTTTGTTGAGACAGAATACATTCATTTGAGATAATTCTTCATCAATCCTCTCCAGAGTCTTGCTTATCCTCTTCAGGGATTTCCTCAGATTCTCCTCTCTACTATCCTCTTCCTGTCAGAGACAAGGTTTGTCTATGAACCCCAAGAGTATAGGCTCACAAAAGCTTCTTCAACTGAGGAAGGGCTTCAGGGAAGGTCTTCAAACCAGTGAAGAAAAAAAATTCTTGCGGGAAAAATTATCCTCTTCGGAGGGGTGGTTATCCTCTTCAGAGCCTTGCTTTTATTGGTATCAGAGGGTGATTATTGAGTGCGACACTTGCTGTCTGACCTGAATATTGACTCACTCGGGTTTCTCTTCTTTAGCTTATTCCAGACCTTGCGCTGCTCGGCAGCGGTTTTCTTTTGACAATGTGTTTCGTCCAATGCACAGGTGGTACATTTGGAGTTGGGGAAACATGGTCCACAGGTGCAGATTTCTTTGACCAGTTTCTGCAGCTGCTCTTCGTCATTTGAGTGTCTGACATCGAGATAACGGGCAAGAGGGGTTTGTGGGGGTTTGAGGAGGTCCTCAAACTTAACTGGTTTAGGAGTGGAGGGTGGGAGCTCAGTGCTTGCAGGCTTAGGAGTCGGAGTAGGGGTTTGCACTGGGGTAGAGAAAAGGGTGGAAAGGGTGGAAGGTGTGGGTGAGATGGGATTGTCAAGCCCCTTCAATGTGGATGTCGAAGCTTTGGGCGTGGTTGATGGTGATGGCACCTGTAACGGCTCGTTACTTTCATGCTTCAGACTTAGAAGCGATGGCAAGAACCAGCATCGATGCACAGCCCAAGCCTTTACAGCTCTGAAAGTTATCTTATCTTATCTCGGCAAACAGCGATATCTTATCAGATAATCGCACGGTCGCACAACGGACTTAGTCTTTTCTTTCTCTCTCTCTTTCCCTCTCACACTCTCGCTGACGTAATGGAGATCCGATCTAAGATACAGATCTCATCTACCCATATCGGTCAGCAGCGCCACATTATGTTCTCACGTTCACTTCCGCTCTCTTCCATTCTCATGCCTCATGTATCACATGCCCTTTTCATTACCGCTATCTCGGCTATGTTCTCTGATGGACTTTCTGATGTACTTATCGCTTCTCACGCACAGCCTAGATAAGGCCCTGCTCGATTAGGATAGACACAGCCATGTATTCTTGCATATATATAGCCGGGTAGCTCGACTGGTAAAACCCCAGTCTTGCTTACTTGGATCTCACGCCTACGGCCGTGCTCTACCAGTCGGACTCAGTTCCCTCTCACACCTCCAGCCTAATAAGCTCCCTACGCTTTTGATAAGCTTCCTCGTCTTTGAAGGCCAACCCTTGAAGATAAAGAAAGTCTTCGCGTTTCACTTAAGCAAGACTACACCTTTTGCCCGCACAAAGACCGTGCCTGCAGAAGCAAGAGACGTCGACGAGAAGGAACCTCGCACCGACCTACTACCACACGGAACCACGGCGTTTACACAGTAACGCACCCCCCCTTTATTACCTGACATACTAAGCCTCGGTAGTGTCCGGAATATTTTCAGGAAGCTCATCACCTTCCTTTCCCTCACCCTCGCCCGTCCCTCACTCCGAGGAAGAAGAAGCGAAGTACCTCGAGTTAATCGAAGACGTCAATCACTTCGGCAACCACCTACACGCCCTCCTCACCACCACTATTGAAAGGTTCAATTCCGGGAGACCGATTGGGACCTTTTACGAGGAGATAAAGCCGGCGTTCATAGTAGTAGAAACTATCGCGCTCGGAAGAGAAGCACACCGCCTAGGCTTGGAAGTGTTACGAATCCATAAAAGTCCTAGTGACTTAGACGTCTTTCGACACAAAACAGGTCACGTGACTAACCCCATGACACATCACATGATGATGAAGATCACCTGATCTAGAAGAGAACGAATCCTTTGTGACAAAGTGTCGCACCCTTGGGCACCACTAGCCCGTTCTTACTTTCCTTATACAAGGGGCACTGCCCTTTCATCTCTGCTCGGTGCAACTAACACCGACATCAGAAGTAACGACATACACGACTATTTAATCTCCGTCTCCTTCTCTTCCATTCCAGAAGGCACTGCCTTTATAGGTTCCGAAGAACCCTTGATGCACATGGTATCCTCATGTTTACTTATCGCCTAATGGCACACTATGCGCATATGGTACGACTTTTAGAAATACGCTTATGGTAGTTATGCCACAACATGTACATACAACCCTATGAATATATAAGCCAAGTCACTTTGCTGAGGAAAGACTCCTCAGTCAAAGTAGCTTAGCGGTGCAGACTCTATAAGCCCCTGAGCCCTTTACTCGACCTTCTCTCTATAAGTCCTTTGGTGGCTTTTTGTTTCACTCTACTTTGACTACCCACTTCACCATCGACAAACAGTCTTTGCTGAAGGCTCAAGAAGAAACCCAGACGCTGCAAAAATAGGACGATTAAAGAAGTAACGTCCACCAGAAGCTCCGTACCTCGCCTACGCTAACCGGACTAGTGCCATCATTGCACTTTTCCATTTCCTCCACCCCTCCCACAGACCTCTTCGCCGACGAACCGGCACCACTCGACCCGGAGGTAGTAGCCTCCCACCAGAAGTTCAACAAAGAGGCAGGCCTCTTCATCTAAAGCATCACCGACCTCATCGAGCAAGCCGAACACAGGCAACGCTCCAACCGACTCGCCCCCAGCTTCTACGAGGAGCTTCAAGGACCCTACCTCTTGCTCGAGATCGAGTATCTGGTAGAGAAGGCAGAAGAGAACGGATTGGATCTTCGTGGTACTGCGGAGAGACTTGATACGTACAGTGGGGATCGCATTGCTTTTCTGAACGGGTTGAGAGAAGGGAGATTGGTAGGACCCTCAGGAGGGAAACGAGACGTATCGGAGATCGGAATACAGACCGAGGAAGGCCCAAGAAAGAAGCGGGTAAAAAGGAACTACCCTTACACATCCAAAGTGAGAGCAGACCCTCGCTCCCCCCTCCACCCCTCGTACTTGTTAAAGAAGGCCAAGAAGTAAGGACTTGGGTTAGTAGGAGATTGAAAGAAATCCCTCGCGTATCTGTACAGAGATAGCCACCCCCCCCTAATTCACATCCTTTTCCATAATGTCGTACGAAGAACAGCTCGACGCACTCAGAGGCCAACTCCAGGCCATGATTACCGAGATGAATGCCCAAGCCCACGAAATAAGGACGCTCAAGGAGCAAAGAGACAATGCCCTGGCGGCAAACAACCAGAATTGGGCAGGGTCATCTACGGGTGGAAGTAGGATAGAAGCATTCAAAGACCCTGGAGAATACGACGGGTCAAAAGCCAAATTTGACGAGTGGTGGATCAAGATGCGATCCTGGCTCCGCTCCAACCCCTTCTTCCTGGTGAAAGCCAGATACAACGACGGGACGGATAAGATAAATCCGATCACCGGAGAACCACAATATGACATCAAACTCGTGGAAGGCATGAGAGCGGTGTTGTCACGCCTGAAGGGGCAAAAAGGAGGACCCTGGGCGCAATCAGAGCTAGAGAAGCTCTTGCAAGGAAGGACCACCTTCAAATCATGGGAGGACTTCGAAACAGAATTCGAAGGCCTGATGAAACCAATGTTGCACCGCGACTGGGCAATGGTAAACATCACCAAACTAAGACAAGGAAGGGATGACATCGACACCTTCCTCGCCAAGTGGCAAGCGGCCAACAACCGGGCGGACCTGAGTGACGAACACGGGGTCCTCCTCCTTGAACAAGCAGTGTCTGACGAAATCAGACAAGAACTCTTTCAAACAGACCAGCGGAGTCTGTTCATCTCCACAACCTTGACCAATATACGAAAAATTGGTAAGGCCTTCGAAGCTGTTACGAATCCAATATAAAGTCCACTGGACTTAGACGTTTTCTCACTCTTGACTGATATAAGCCAGGTCACGTGACTAACCCCGTGACACATCACATGACGATGAGGATC
>JBBPTS010000367.1:0-18256 GCA_038094235.1 Fistulinella staudtii
TTCAAGCTCTGCTCCGAAGTCCTTGAGGAGGCGCAGAAAACGAGTCTAATCAAAGCCACGCTAGAGACTCTCTTGAGGTTCTTGAACTGGATACCTCTCGGTTACATCTTCGAGACCACCATCATCGATCTCCTACTCAATCGCGTAAGGTGTCTTCTCACACACACTCTTTCCATACTTATATTTGTACAGTTCCTCGAAGCACCTGAATTCCGTAATGTGACCCTGAAGTGCTTGGCCGAGATCGCTGGTCTCAACGTGGGGCCAGAGTACGACCCTAAATTCGTGATACTGTTCGCTATGGTCATGACATCCGTGAACCGTATGATCCCCCCGTCAACCAACATCGCCGCGGCCTACGCATCCGCCTCCGACTCTGGCCAAGAACTCGTCCTCAACCTTGCATTATTTCTAAGTAACTTCCTATCCAACCACCTTCGAGCCGTTGAAACAGAGGCCAATCGCGACGTATTACTCAATGCTCATCTATACATGGTCAAAGTATCGCAAGTTGACGAACGTGAAATATTCAAGATCACGCTCGAGTACTGGTCGAAGCTCGTGGCGGAACTCTATGACGAAATCCAGGCATTGCCCATCGGAGACAGCGGCTTACTCATGGGCCTGAGTCTTGGGAACGGAACTGGCAACATGCTCAACGGGATGTCTCTGCGGAAGAATATCTATAGTGACGTTCTGAGTAATCTACGTCTTGTTGTCATCGAACGGATGGTCAAGCCAGAAGAGGTGCAAGGAACTCCTTTCTCCTCCCATAATTTCTCATAGGACTTCAGGTTCTCATCGTTGAAAATGATGAAGGTGAAATCGTACGGGAGTTTATGAAAGAGATCGACACCATCGTTCTTTACAAGCAGATGCGGGAACTTTTGGTATATCTCACCCATCTAGACGTCGTCGATACAGAAAACATTTTGACGGAAAAGTTGGCTAAACAAGTCGATGGCTCTGAATGGAGTTGGCAGAACCTGAACACGCTTTGCTGGGCAATTGGTAGTATCTCCGGGGCTATGAGTGAGCTGCAGTTTACTTGTCCTGGTCCTGGTTGATCTTCAATCTACTACAGACGAGGAAACCGAGAAGCGATTCCTTGTGACCGTGATCAAGGACTTGCTTGGATTATGCGAAATCAAACGAGGGAAGGACAACAAGGCTGTGGTCGCGTCAGACATCATGTACATCGTCGGACAATATCCGCGCTTTCTCAAGGCTCATTGGAAGTTCTTGAAAACTGTGGTCAACAAGCTATTTGAATTCATGCACGAAACGCACGAAGGTAGGCTCCCAGACATGATTCGCCCTCGCTTACCTGACTCCGAACGTTCGCATAGGCGTTCAAGATATGGCTTGTGATACCTTTATTAAGATTGCTCAGAAGTGTCGTCGGCATTTTGTCATGCAACAATCAGGGGAACAAGAGCCATTTATTGACGAAATTTTACGATTGTTGCACAGAATTACAGTCGACTTATCACCTCAACAGGTATATGTGTTTCTCTATTTTGCGTTTCATTGGCTCACTCGAACTGTTGCAAGGTGCACACATTCTATGAGGCAGTTGGGTACATGATTTCTGCTCAGCCAAATAAACCTCAACAAGAGAAATTGATCGCCAAGTTGATGGAATTGCCGAATAATGCTGCACGTACCTGCTTTCTCTCTCGTGCTACTAACTGATACTCTTTGAAGTGGGATTCTTTAATGGCACAAGCTGCACAAAACATTGATGTACTGAGCAACCTGGACAACATTAAAATCCTCTCGAACGTGTTGAAAACTAATGTTTCCGCTTGCACGTCTATTGGTAGCTTTTACTTGCCCCAAGTTGGCCGCGTATTTCTGGACATGCTTGGTCTCTACAAGGCCGTTAGTGGTATCATTAGCGAGACGGTTGCACGGGAAGGTTAGCATTAGCATTTCGCTTGTATTTGGCTTGCTGATACCCTTGATCAGGGGTGATCGCAACGAAGACTCCGAAGATTCGCCAGCTGCGCACGGTGAAGAAGGAGATCCTGAAACTGATGGAGACGTACATCAAGAAAGCGGAAGATCTGGATGCCGTCAACGTCAACTTTATGCCGCCACTTCTGGATGCTATCCTCGGTGACTATAATCGCAATGTGCCTACTGCGCGGGATGCCGAGGTTCTCAATGTAATGGCAACAATCACCGGTCGCCTTGGGGTAAGTTACTTTCCATAGGGAAAAACTGGTTGCTTATTTTCTTGTGACCTCAGCCCCTCCTCACAGCCCAAGTTCCCGCAATCCTGGACGCTGTATTTGAACCTACGCTTAATATGATTAACCAAGATTTTTCTGAATTCCCGGAACACCGTGTTGGCTTTTTCAAGTTGTTGAGAGCCATCAATCTCAACTGCTTCCCAGGTGCGCATAGTCATGTCTTTAAACGCCACTCGCTCCGTTATTGAGAACTTGACACAGCTCTTCTCGGAATACCGCCGAATCAATTCAAGCTGTTCATGGACAGTATCATATGGGCCATCAAGCACACCATGCGGGATATCGCGGATACGGGTCTAAACTGTAGGTTTATGCCCCTTTATTCAAATTCCCGCGTTGAAGCCGCCCAGTATGCCTCGAGGTGGTCAACAATTTTGCAAGTGCAGAGCCTGCTGTCAGCAATGCCTTCTTCCAGCAGTACTTCCTTAGCATTTTACAGGACATTTTCTTCGTTCTTACGGATGCTGACCACAAGAGTGGATTCAAACTTCAGAGTCTCCTACTTGCACGAATGTTCCAACTAGTCGAGACCAATCAGATCCAATCTCCACTGTTTAATCCGACACAGGTGGCAGATGCGAATATGTCCAATTCGTTGTTCCTCAAGGAGTATTGCGCAAACCTACTCAAGACGGCATTCCCTCATGTGCACAAGTAGGTGCACGACTCACGGCGATGCTTCTCTGCTTACCCGGTTATGGTGTAGTACCCAAGTCCAAGTATTTGTGACTGGGCTGGGTGAATTCCACAGCGACATCAACCGATTCAAACTTGCATTGCGCGATTTCCTCATTCAGCTTAAAGAATTCTCTTCTGGCGATAATGCGGAACTATATCTCGAAGAAAAGGAAACCGAGGCATTGATGAAGGCCCAAGCAGAACGTGAACTTGCGATGCGTGTACCTGGTTTATTGAAGCCATCGCAATTAGAAGACAAGGACGAGGATATTTCATAGAAAAAGCTTGTTCACCACCACTGCCTTTTCTCAATCTCTCGCACTCTTTTGTTTGATTCTCTGACATGAAAGCATGTTTCCGCTCATTTTACTTGAACTATCCTCATCTTATCAACTAGGCCAACCCCTCATTCTGCTATCGACGCCTCGCAGCTTCACATCTAATGTATTAGTATAGTTTGTGGAGGGTATCAAAGTAATGTAAAACATTAAGTGGAGCCCAGGCCCAAGTATGGTAATGGATAAGATGGGATCACTTGAAGGACTGCTCCATCGATCACCACCATGTTCAAAAAGTACTCACATACCACGTCTTGCTCAGATGCGGAGCTAACTGCACCTGTAGGTTTTCGCCATCCACCGATATAGCGAGTCAGACACCACCGAAATCGTCTGCACAGCGAACGATCCGCGCGGCAGTACTTGCGCAGTGGAATCTACCATCCGAAACCCTGGAACAGGTGTGGCCGAAGAAAGAGTCTTTAACTCATGTGAAATGGTCCGTGTCCCACTCCCGCAGACCTTTGCGATGCCTTGGCATGAACCGACGCGAGTCGACAGCAGAGAGCACATGTCGATATACACCATCAATGGGGAGCCGTTGTTTTTCCAGCACTTCGATGGGCCTCTTTACCCCACCCTTCGGTTGGTGCATAAATGTAAGTCACATCTTCTTCCTTGACATGGGTGTACACATTCCCGTAGATCCGTCCCTTTTGCCAAAAGTTGGCATAGATCGCGGTGCCATACGTTTTCTGCTTGCAGGTGCGCACATGATGTGTCCCGGACTCACGTCAGCGGGGGGGTATCTGCCCCCAGCGGAATGTGACATTCATGCCAATTCGCTGGTTGCGGTGTACGCCGAGGGGAAAGAGCATGCTGTCGCAGTCGGAATTACAAAGATGTCGACGGAGGACATGCGGAGGGTTAACAAGGGGGTCGGCGTGGAAATCGCGACGTATTTGGGAGATGACTTGTGGGCGTGTCAGACGATCTAAGAACCAATTCATCATGTCGATACGAGTGTGTACGCCCCGGGGCTAGTCAATTTTAGCGTACTCAAGGCCAGTGTTGTGGAGTATGGAATGGAATGGAAGTTGTCATTCATACGTCTCTTGTTCCGGCTCATCCGGACCATTGCCGTCCGACGACAGTTTGACAGCAATCCCCACTGAACTGATTCTGAACTGATTCATCTAGAGTTTTGGCAACTCCCATCACTTGTCGATTTTAATGCAGAGCTCACAGGATGGCTCGTTCCCGTACGACTCGTTTATTCGGGTCAGTTCGCGCAAGAAACGCAAAAGGAAGAGCGGGGTGGCAGTCACAACGCCGTCCGATCTGTTGACGCGCGCAAAAGAAGAGCTCACGACTGATGGGGGATGGTCGTTGAGTTGTCGAGGTACGTATTTTGCAATAGAGTCCGCATCAGCACCTCACGCTATTTGCATTGCGTCTGGAAAGAACTTGTCCATGAGGCGCTCCACGATGCTCGCATTAAACCTCAAAAAGTGCTCTGTCTGGGGTTGGGAAGCCCGTCCATGTCCCGGGACGCCCGTGCGCAACTGGTCTTGTTGGGCGATCTGTGTGCCTCTTTAAATATGGTGAGCGGATCTAGACATTTCGACCGATTGTGGTTGGTTCTCTTCCGCTAAGGGATGCCACGTTACAGAACTTGGCCGATGTTGCTGTGTATGACCCTGTATTCACGGACGCAGATAGGGAGCTGTTCGCGACCCTGGGAATGCGGTGTCTTGACCACGCCCAGGCAAGCGTGTTCGTTTCCGAGACGCCCGTTCCAGCTCATGTCAGCATTTGCAGGGCGCGGAGCATTCAGTAGAGTGTCAGACGATCTTATACATGCCACACTGCGACCTGGAATTGTACGAGAGGGTGATCCGGGCCAACTGGACGGCGGAAGGCGTGAGCAGGCTGGTGTTTGTGGGGAACCGGTTCGGACACTACGTCGAGAGGTGGGTGTATGCGGGGTGTGTGATGAGAATTGGGGCGGCTGACGTGGGTCTACAGCATGCCGGAGCTGGAAAGGGATTCACCTTGCTTGATGAGACTGGGTGCGTGGATTGACCATTGAACGCGTGTCGGGGCTGCCACGACCATTTCGGGGGTTCAGCACCCCTTCTAGCGTGTCGCCCGCTTCCCACGTCACACGTCTTCCCAAACGCCTTCAGCGGCCTTGCGGTGCAGTACGTCAGTACCACCCCCTTATCGCTCCAGCACGACGCCCCACCCGGTCAAGCGCCCGAGTGAATGTTCAAAGACACAGCACAGCGCCCAACTAGCAGCGAAACTGACGAGCGTAAATTATATGGCAAACATAGCACCACTAACTAGCACTCCTCGTAAACATTATACGAATTCAAGTTGTCTTCATCAGGGAACGGGAGAGCGTCGAAATCAAATACAGAGCCTGTCGTGCGAATATATACATCAGGCCGAGACCGTGCCCGTCTACCTTCTTCCAAGAGCGAGGTTCCGAAAAAGAGGCCAGAGGACCGACCTAGTAGCGGTGTCAACGGAACGTCAGACTCATCGTCAGAAGTATCTTCTATTGCTTCTGGCACAGCGAGATCATCCAGCTCATCCGCATCGTAACGAGAGAGTGCCTCATATGCCGCAGGGGGAGAAATCAAGGGAGTCTCGATAATAGGACCGAGTTCACATGGGTGAATGAGTGGTGGGTGGAAGGGAGGATATGGAACAGGATATGAAGCAGTCGATGTCGAAGGTGAAGGTGCCTGTTGACTCAAAAGGTCGTCCGAGGAGGACATGGCGGAGGACAAGGGGCTCAGAGGGCCATCTTCTTCCTCCTCCACAGCAACAACCGAGACCCTAACGGTCGAATCTGCACAAAACCCGCCCTCCTCGCCTTCGCAAAGGGTTTCCAAGAGAGAATCAAGCCATTCAGCTTCAGACACGGACATGTCAACACCACCTCGAGAGACCAGCTTGCTGGCGTCGGGAAACATGAACGAGTCGGACTCCTCCAGCTCGCCACCGTCTTCTTCATCTACTACATCTTGAGAACATACACACACTGAGCTGGAAGGACCGTTCAAAATGGATGGTGTGGGAGGAGATTGTGAGCGAAAAACCGAATTTTTAAGGAGAACCCAGCGGTGAAGGTTACAGTTGTCTTTGCCACCTATAGCGGCATGCAACTTGTTACGGGCCATAATGAATAAATTGGGATACTCTTCGGACATCTGGGTAAGGTGAGGAAAGGGGCAACGAAGTTGGGCAGAGATGTCAGGGTCTGTCGCGTGACGTCAGGTTCGAGCAGCGGAGGAGAGGTCGGTCAGAACAGACCAGGGTTGAGGGTGGATTCGCCGGTGTATGCGGTATACGATAAAAGGCTCGAAGAGGATGGTGCCGTTGTTGGATTTGCGGGCGAGTTTGTTGACCATACTTTGTGAGGGGGTGATATAGAGTCGCGGGGGGAGCGCGAGGAGAGGGGGGGCGACTGGATGGGCGACAGGTTTGTTACGCGGACATGGTGTTGGGAGGGGAAAAGAGGGCGAGGGGAGACGGGCGCAAATGCACGGGGGTTTATATAGTAATTTTGAAATACCGAGAGTTTGTTGTGACTCAAGAGCGTGATGACCTCGCAAGGAAGCCCCTCACCGCCACAATATAAACAACACACAACACCGTCATCAAATTCCAGTTCACGCGATAATGCCGCCACCATGGCTCAGCGCTCAACCATGTCTTTGGAAACGAATCATAGGCTAATCATCCTCGGTCACCCTTCATCCATTTGATCTTCCCTTGTCTCATCGTCCTTGACCGTCTCGATCAGCCTTTTTAACTTGTTGGCGCTTTTCGGACATATATCACGCGCTATGGCGAGCCAATGCGCGGATTTCGCCTCATCTCCGACAAGTCGGTACACCTTCGCCAACTGGAAGACGACATTTGATTCCTCAGGCGAGCTGTCGCGAAGCTTGTGCAAATCCTCCGTCGCCTCCTGTACTGTAGATAAGAATGCCGTCACGCAATAGTCACTACGCCGTATCGGCCCACCTTGTATCGCTTCATTGAAATTAGTATTTTCGCGCGCCGATAACGAACCAACGCATTGTCAGGCGACAGTCGCACGGCTCGGTCAAACAAGCTGTAAGCTGCGACCTTATCTCCGCGACGTTCCACAGTCTGCGATTGCACGTCAGTAACATGATGGGGAGCGACTCCCTTATCAGCAGGCGCGAACAAAATCGGCTCACCATCCCCACGCATCCGAGAAGCACCGCATTTTGAGGGTGTATCTCGAGTGCCTTGCGGTAATGATATTCCGCAAGTCGGATTTTGCTGGTTCGCAGATAACAGGTTCCAAGGCCATACCTGTCGTTGATGTAATGAGTCCCGAGGGCAGTCGAGTGGTCCCCATATTGACGAGTTCACACTTACCAGGCATTGTAGTGTCGATGGTCAGCACGTAACGCAGTTTGGAAAAACGAAACTGCTTTATCAATGTCTTCGTCGATGGACTCGTGACCACTCAAAGTGAACGCGTAAGCACAGCTTGGGTTCAGCTCAGCCGCGCGTCGAAAACACGTCAAAGCTTGGGAACGTTCTTTCTGGAGCGAAAACAAATTTCCAGCAGCGATCCAAGCTTGTGGCGAATGTGGGTTGATACTCATTAGTTCCTGTGCCAAAAACGAGAGTTGCACGTTTTGTTGCAGATGCCATAAGAGGGTCGAATACACTTCCATATCAGCGACCCGATAAGGCTCCAGCGCACGAGCTGCCCTGAAAGCCCGTTCTGCCTAGGAATGCACGTAAGTTGCAATATTGGATTAGACGCCGACATGAGAATGCGGCGACCAGATTACGTACAGAAGCGTACTCCAGCCGCTCGTAGTGAGCACGGCCAACCATGGACAACACCCAAGATGATTGTTGGTGTGCAGGAGGCAAGTGTTCAAGTTCCATCAGACAAGAATAACAGTCATAAATCGACATCGCCCTGGCGGCCCGCGCAAACCGTCGCATGAGATCATATATATAGTAGTCGGCCATCTCTTGTTCATAAGCCTCTTGAGCAGCTCGCTCATGAGCAAGAGTCCATTGGCTCGGTGCTGGGGATGTATCAGAGTGTGGCGATTGGGCGTTCGATACTGGCGAGGTGGAAGATGCTGCATCTGCCACAGCAACAGTGTCTTCGTCAAGATCGGACCCTATTGAACGGGACCGTGAGGTTGCAATTTGTCGTCGACGTTCGCGCAATGGTGGATGCTGTAGAAAAAGAGATCCATCAGGATGTGCATGGTGCACCTCATGTAGTGACACGGCGAGAATCTGACCTTTCCAGCTGGTTTGCCCGTAGCACCACTCAACAACCGCGTACTACGCCGCGGACCGACACCATTATTCCCAGGATGTCGTTCACTTTTCCCGGCTCCAACGATGCTTCTCAAATTCTGGATGGGCTGAGAACGACGACCGGGTGATGAGAAGATATTAGCAAACTTCAAGGCCGGGCGGACGCGTGCCTTTTTCAAGGGTTCGTCTACTGCTAATTTTGAAGGTTTGGATTTTGCCAAATCGATGCTTCGCTGGCGGGTCGTTGAACGCAGACGCTTCTGAACTGGTCCAGTTTCATCTGCTGATGAAAGAGGGCGGGCAAGCAATTGAGACGGACCAACTAGGCCATCTTCCATCCGAAGGCCATAGGATGCTAACTGATGGAGAGTTTGGCCGTCCGCTCGAAAAAAAGATTCATTAGTCGCGCTAAGAGTTGCATCATGAGCTGATATGTCATCTTCGCTGAATAGACAGACTTACAGCGACTCGCCTGGTACATACGGTGGTTCGACCCGAAACGCTTGAGGTTTTTTCCGGCCGCGGACATGAGTACCACTTTCAGCACCTTCGCGTGTAAGAAAACCAACACCCGGTCCTGGTATGACCCTGATGGCTGGCGGCTCTTCAGGAGGGGACGGTTTTGTTGGTAATGGTCGGGGTGGGAAAATCTCGTCGATTTCAGGTGCAGCACCTGAATATTTGATCAAGTTCATGTCTAAAAGGCAGAACAGAAGCAACCTACCGAGTGCACATAACCCCTCAAAGGCTTCCCAGAGGAGTGGATTCAGTACCAATGCCTGGCGAAAACTAATGGCGGCTTTTTCGGGAAAATTGCCTCTCAGCGCCATCGTGCCTGCTTGACAACGAAGAGCCGCCTCTTCAGGAAATGCTCGCGACGTCCGAAATCCCATTGACTCTAAGGAACGAATCAGAATATTGTGAGATGCACAATGTATACACGTACGCGATGGAACATAATCTCTATGTTCCAGAGCAGCTTCTAGGGCCTCACGTGCCTGCCGATAGCGCGAGAGAGCCGTACAACATTTCCCTTTGATTTCTAGACAGCCACTGCAATTCTCTTGTTCAGTGCCACTCACTGCGTATAATGCGGAATGCGGCTGACTAGCCCGGAGGAGGGCGGTCGCATAGAGATGACGTGCATCGTGGTCGTGTTCGTCCATAACGTGATATCGTTCGGCATAAAACACAGCAGATTGGACCAAGTCATAGTCGAGACAAGTCCATATCAGCGACCGAAAACGCTGTCCGACCTGCGGGAAAGATATGGGGGAGGACACAGTGGCTTTGAAGCCTTCCTGTTGCATAGCATCAGCCTAAAGGCTTGGGATATCGGCAGGTACTAGGATGAGCGTTCGACGAGATCCGAGAAGGGGCACACGTCGTTAAGGCTGTAGTAAGAAGGTCAATGAAAGATTTTGAAACGAACTGAGTTCACGACCAGGCCGGGGACGCGTGTAAGTTAAACTTTGAAAACAATGGCACATGTAGCTACATTCCTACATCACGTGACTATAGCTGGTACGTCGCTTTCAATTTCGTGCAGTACTAAACATGAGAATGTACATGGTCCAAACTATCAGTGGCCGTGTCCATCTGTCTCTGGCTTCGGTTCTTCCAGGATACAATCAGAAAAGTAAAAGGCCTTAGGTATGACGGATCCTTACCAGGTATGCACTGAATCGCGTCGTCAATACGCAGCAGCGAGATGGCAGCCTCATAAGCAGACTTCAAGCTCCTGACTTTGCTCAACGTAGGCTCCAATACTCCGGCAGCAACGTTATCGCGGACGTCGCCATTCATCAGATCAAGTCCATATCGTAAAAGTACCTTTTTGGGATCACCGACTGGTGCACTTTGCGCCGCGTTATGGTACGAGCGGAGCTTCGCAACTAACTCAGTCGAGTCTTTTGCTGCGTTCACGGCAAGCTGCTTTGGGATTGATAACAGAGCAGTAGCAAACTCTGCGATAGCTAATTGCTCTCTCGAGCCCTGTAACATATTCAGATTATTAAAAAAGGGAGAGAAAACAAGACTGACAAGGGTTGTGGCAAAGTTCTCCAAGTAAATACTCAGAGCAGATTCGACTGCACCCCCGCCAGGAACAACCGACCCGCTCTCAAGGGTCCGCTTAATGATGGACAAGGTATCATGCAACGCCCGCTCCATCTCATCAAGCATATAATCATTCGCTCCACGTAAAACAATGGATGCAGAATTGACCACTTTAGTTCCCTTGATGAGAATAAGCTCGTCGTCCGAAACGCGCTCCTGTACGACCTCGTCCGCCACGCCCAAGTAGCTGGATTCATAGGTCTCATTTCCTTCCAGATCCGCGAGACTTGATATCAGAGTTCCCCCTGTGGCCTTTGCAATTCGCCTGAGGTCTTCCTTGCGGCAGCGACGAACAGCCATCGCACCAGCTTCTACGAATTCCTTCAAACAAAGGTCATCAATTCCTTTGGTAGTCAGAACGACGTTGGCTCCAGCAGCAAGAATTTTTCGAATGCGCTCAATAGTTATTTCGGCCTCACTACCAGATAGATAATGATGAGTTTAGCCAAGGCGCGCAATGGAACATACCGTTTACGAATTTGCTCTAATTGTTCAGGATCGTCTACAAGGATTTGGACACCCAACTGCATCCGAGCCTTTTGGAGGTTTATGTCGAGACAAGCGATTTTAGCGTTGGTAATACACTTTTTCATAGCTGAACGCGAGCGTTACTCGTAAAGAAAATAAAAGTTGAGGACCATACCTTGACTGGCGACCGTGCAATTCAGTGCATAACCCTGCACAAACAGCGACTCCCTTGCACTCCTGCCATGTGCTTTCAATACATTCACTGCTTTGACTGGGTACTTGATATCCCCTCGAAGGTTAGTTGACTTGACGGCGAGCATCGCGTCAACAGCCATAGGAGCAAAAAGATCGTCGTCACTTGAAAGTTAATCAGACGGGGTACGGGCCAAATAAGGTGGAGCTGAACGCACTTGCCAATGATCTTACTGGCCATGCTGGTCTTAGCGGCATTGATCAATGCCTCGCGTCCAAGAGCGTCAACTTTGATGCTAAGGTTATCTTGCATGAACCTCACTGCCTCTCTACAGGCAAGTCTGTAGCCCGTGATAATGGTCGTGGGGTGAATCTTTGTTTTGACGAGTTCGTTTGCACGACGAAGCAGCTCTGCCGCAACGATAACGACGGAGGTAGTTCCATCACCGACCTCCTTATCCTGCTTTTGTGCGAGATCCACAAAGATCTTTCCCGCGGGATGCTCCACAGACAAAAGGGAGAGGATGGTGGCGCCATCGTTTGAGATAGTCACTTCCTGATGACAGTGAACATCGCGGACACAAAACAAAGGCGTTTGCTTACTCCAATGTTATCAACAAGCATCTTGTCAAGGCCAAGCGGGCCTAAGGAGCTCTTCACGATGTTGGCGATCGAGAGTGCTGCCGTTACTAGTCGAGTAAACGGTAAACACGCAGGTAGGGCGCTGATGAACGTCGCGCTCACCATTTTGATCGCGGATATCCTGTCCTGACACTCTGTCTCCACCCAGGAAAGCCCCTGCGCGTGGATCGTGTTGAAACATGGCAAGATCGACCGGTCAAAGTTTGTACGATGGATGACTTTTTCGGTGTATATGCTTACGCAAGCGACCGCACTTCCTCTCAGGCTAGTACAGAGCGTAACAAGCCCGGCGCGAGAGTGTCAGCGGTGACCTACTAGTTGCGGTCGTCGCTGTACTGGACGACTACCACAGCCTGGACGAGCGTTGCACCAACGTGCAAGGCCAGTTCTCCCAGTCTGGATGTGAATGGCACCTCCAAAACGTCGGGTGTCCTACGTGATACCGCCCCCAGTCGAATTTGTCCCCCGCCTCAAGCTGCCTCCATTGGGTCTCCCCCGCAACGGCTCACCACGGCCCCTCCTCTTCCCTTCACAATATCAGTCCGAATCACCGCCAAAGTACAGCCCGCCTGAACCCAGGCATCGCCTTGGCGTCACATCCCTTGCCCTTGACTCCACCACACTGCTGGAAGGTCGCGCAACGCCCCAGGGCATATTATACACAGGTAGTCGAGATGGGCAGATCATTTCCTGGGATCTTGGCCTCTCGCTTAGACCACGACGAAATTCAATCTCGCGATGGGATCGTGCCGTTAGATGGGAGACGCTAACAGGAATGTCAGGTGAACCTTTAGGCGAAGAGATAGAAGAGGAAGAGCGGCGCGACGGGGATATACTCGGGGATGTCAAGGAAAGCTGTAGCCGGAAGCGAAGGAGTAGCATCCACAACGACATTCCCTTCGAACATCGGTGGGAACTCGATACAGAAGCACTCAACTTCAGTAGAGTAAGAAAGTTTTATTCCCATCGCCTTCTGAAATAACGAGGCACCAGGATTCACAGTTTCGGCAGTGTGCACACATGCACACGGATTGGATCAATGATGTTCTCCTCTGCAACTATAATCAGACCGGTTGGTGGTTGGATGTTGTGGCGCGTTTAGTATGCTCATCATGCACGGTAGTCATTTCTGCCTCCTCGGATGGTACCATCAAAGCATGGAATCCGCATTCCGACCCTTTGACGGACCCTTCCATTGTCGGTGCACACTCTGACTACGTCCGCTGCCTTGCTTTCTGGTAATGTGTTTGTAAACGGACAGACTCAGTCTCTTATCCTCCTTTCAGCCGCGAATCAAACTGGATTGTTTCTGGCTCCTTTGATCGGTCCGTCAAGCTGTGGGACCTCACCTTATCGTCACCAACCCCCCATCCCCTACTGAACCTCAATCCTCCCGACGCAGCAGCGTCAAAAGCATCTGTATATGCTATTGCAGCAGATCCATATGGTCATGCCATCGCCAGTGGGTCTCCAGAGCGCGTGATACGATTGTGGGACCCCCGGTCTGGTAAACGTACGGGAAAGCTCGTCGGCCACACGGACAACATACGGGCGATATTAATTTCTGACGATGCTAAATACGTATGGTCGTGCCTTCATTCCACTCTGCTCACTCTGACACCCCCTCTCCAGTTGTTGACAGGTTCAACTGATGGTAAGGAAGTTACACTGTATGTGTCAATTTGATCTCATGTTCATCCAGCTTCTATCAAGCTATGGTCACTATCTTCACAGCGCTGCTTGCATACGTTCACGTACCACACGGATTCTGTATGGTCGTTGCATTCCACCCATCCTTCCCTGAAGATATTTTATTCGGGAGATAAATCTGGGATTGTCTGCAAGGTGGACGTTGAAGACTGTTCTGAGGTTGCGGATGGGGTATGCATTGTCCTTGCCGGAGAATCAACCGAAGAAGGCAGAGAGGGAATAAATAAGATTGTCGCCGCTGATGACGGATTGCTTTGGGCGGCTTCAGGGAGCTCGAGCATCAGCCGTTGGAGGATTCCCAAGCGACTGGTAAAGCATGACTCAAAGGACGATCAAGACCCATTTACGGAATCTACCGCTAAGCATCACTCGACAGGAATGGAGCCGCCTTGGCCTGTTCCGCTTGTAGTTCGTCAAGGTGAATTTGACCTCACGCAGTTTGGCATGCGCAACTGACACGACCCTCAAGGTCGCAGGGAAGACGAGCTTTCTTTGTATCCAGGAGTCCCACTTTCTTCTCTTGTGAGACTTGCATACCCGAATAGCTCGTTCTCGTCATCATTATTCGTACCTCGAGGGCGAGATGCAGAGGTGGCTACCCTATATTCTGCTGCGTCGGTCGTGTCTGTTCCCGATGGACGGGCGCCGTTCAATGCCGCCTTTCATCATTCCACTACTCCTATACCATCGAATGTTCCGAGAGATGCGGTTAGCCGTGTTTCGGGAACAAATGTCGATCAGGATCCCGTCCATGAACCTCGTACAACCTATACTCCCCGGGAACTAGGCGAGCTCGCATCGGACGCAACTCCTTTCAACTCGGGTCCAGATATGGTGTTCGCAGGCTCTCGAGGGCTTGTACGAGCAGCGTTGCTGAACGACCGCATGCATGCCCTGACAGTCGATACAATGGGGGAAGTTGCTGTGTGGGACATTGTCCGCGGTGTATGCTGCGGCTGGTATATGAAAGAAGATGTCCAAACCGCAAGCCTCGGCGGGAGCTTGGATGGCAGCACTCGCAGCAGAGAACGAAGCAGCGGGATTGGTGATAAGGAATGGAGCCCTCGAGAGGCCCTTGAAGCAGTCAAGGAACGCATTGAAGGAGAAGCAGTTGTATCTGCCTGGTCGTCCGTGGACACTAAAACCGGCGTTCTTACCGTACACGTCAACGAACGGTGTTTCGAAGCGGAAATTTATGCTGACGAGGCAGGGTTTGGCCCAGACAAGTATTTTAACGACGAGCTTAGAAGTACGTTGACGGACCATCTTGCAAAAGTTCTTGCTAATGTCGGGTCAAAAGTTAACATCGGAAAATGGGTCCTTCGCAATTTATTTATAGGGTTCATACGGGAGGAGCTGCGTATCCGGCGAAAACGTGACGTTCACGGCTCAGAGACTAGCCCATCAAATGCATCAAACCACACCCATGCATATCGCAACATAGGAGGAACGAACCAAGATTTCAATAATAACTTTACTAGTTCTACTGGACCCCTTTCACCTCTCGAATTATCGAAACTCTCATCACATCCTCCGATAGGTACGACTATTGTTACCTCCGCAAGTGCATTACCAGCCATTCTTCCAGCTTCGCCTAGTATCGCTAAGCCTTCACCCCTGCTCACTCCAATGATACTTTTGAAAGCCGCTCAGCCGATGAGTACTACTCCACAATCACCTTCGTCCGATAAGCCGTTTATGCCCCGCCCAATACGAACTCATGGACTGGATATGGCACCATCAAGCGCAAGCCGCGAGCTTGATTACTTCTCCAGCCCCGCTCGTCGACCCTCAACGGCGAGTACAGCTCTGTCAGATGGTGAATTTTCAGCTTGGGGAGGCCCGGGAAGTCCTCCTCGCCCTGCTGGCGACTCTTCTGGACCAATGACCCCAATTACTCCGGGCGGTGGCTTCATGGGTCGTCTGAAAAACTTGGGAAAGGGGCCAGGTCGGAAGACAGTGAACGACAATATCCCAAGCTCTCCGGTCACAGCGAGTGGCGGGAGTAATTTGGACCCCCCGACAGCTCCTGAGGTGAGGTTCATTCGGGTTATTACTACACTTACTTAGCTGACAACCTATAGGATATTGAATCCGGTTCTGCAAGAACACCTGCTCAAGCACTACTGTTAACACCCCTGTCTGCGCCTCCATCAAGCGAAAATCCCACCTTGTCACTACCGCCCAACATGATGGTGATGATATCCGACGAATCATACCCTGGTTGGAAAACGGTGTATCGAGGTAGTGTCTCAACTACCTGGGCCGACATTTATGTTCTCGAGGAAAGCATGCCGCTCTGGTTACTTGAATATATCCTTTTCAACAAGGCAGTTGTGCCACAAGCAAGCAAAATCAGTTTTGTCCTGTTACCTTGGCCGAACCCTGATCCTGATGGCGAGCAACTACCGGAGCTTTTGAACGTGTATGTTATGCTACGCAGTAACCATATTTTCTCCTCATCATTAAAATATCTTCAGTGCTCAATCGAAGTTGACTGCGAGTAGATTTCTTCGGGTACGGAAACTGACCCACCATGCATGTTTTCTCATTTGCAAAACTTGGCCCGAGCTTATCGCATTTTAGGTGCAGGAAAAGTTAGACAAGATATCTAGCACAGTCAAGTCAGCATCGTCGACCTCCGTTGACACACCTGCGCCTGGTTCTCCGAGCACTAGAAGCTTTCGTACGCGAGCAGAGGAAGCATACGAAATTCTTTGCAACGACATCGTGCTTTCGTTGGACACGACCCTTGCTGCAGTCCGACAATACTTTTGGAGACAGTCTTCCGAGCTGGTCATGTACTACCGTCTGAGGACCCACCCGACGACACGGTGCAGTGTTGATTCTCCAGCTTGACGTGTTACCGTTACCTGATGTCAGAGCTTTATTCGAAATTCATAAATACTCTGACCAACGTCGTCGGTATCGTCCATCCCGTAGTAACTTATCATATTTGACAATAGTGCCGCCTTTACTATTATTGTACGCTGTTGGGTATTGAACACATCACACAGAAGTGTGAGCTGCACATTTCCAAGACCTTTAGATTTGTCACTGCAAATTCGCTGTGGGTTTAATTCTCTGCATCCAAAGTCCGGTTACTTACTGCCGGGTACTTCCTATCCCTATCCTGTGCAATATTCTGACTACCCATTGGTTAATTTCGTGTTGCGTACCTGTAAATTCTTACCGTACAAGTGGAGGGCAGAAAGAGAATCAAGGGCCTTTATTCACAGCAGACAACGATTGGGCAATCACGGAGTGGATATCTATACACCGGTCTTGACATGATTCTATACACTGTTTACAGAAGTGTAAGCTGGAAAAGTGCATGATAAGGGCACGAAACGCACTCTGAGAGTAACCTCAGTAGTAGTTCGACCTGATTGCCAAACATTTGTTATGGAAGACAGCGCAGGCATGCACGCGACTACGATAACCCCTTCTGATACATTTGTTTCTTCTTCATTGGGATCTAATCGTATTTCGTCCCCCAGAATAGCCTGAGGATAAAGATAGAACTTGAAGTGCTGCCAGCGCTGCAAGTATCTTACCGCGGAACACGATGCAACGAGCCCAAACATTTCGATACCTGCATCTGCAAGCGCAGTGCTTGCTGCTATCGAACCAGAGGCCACACATCCTTCAACACCGTCGTTTTCGATGATCGTAATGAATACATCTATGGTCGACTTTGGGAATAACTCCAAGCAGATAGATGGCGCGATTGATTGATGTATTGCGACAGCTAAGGATCTATCTTCAGCATCCTTTAAGAGTTATCCCGGTAAATCGATTGCCTCGCCGGAACGCATGGAAGTGCTCACATGAAGTGGTGAACGACGGCGAGCGCATGAAAATGGAGCGAATTTAACTTCAATGTTCAATTTACCCATTTCATTGTATGTGGTAGACTTGGATTGCCTTGGTCCATACCTATCAAGAGTCAAAGGCACGGGTTAGACTCATCGCCGTAGCCCTGTCCGTTGCAAGGACCGAAAGGACAGAACTCACACAGCACAGGCGATCTTTGTCTTCTCTGTCTCGATATAAGCAGAGCCGTTCGCTTGACTGATCAATCCAGGCTGTAAAACTTGAAAGGACAGATCAGCTGAGACTCTAGGCACACTATTTGCACTACCTACAGATTGGGCGTATGTCTGCCGATTGCCGACCGCATCTTGCATCCCAGACTGTAGCACATCCTCTGTTTTCCTCAAAAACTGGGGGGCAGCTTTCTTCTGGACCATTTACGCGCCTTCTGTCGAAAAGGTTCTGAGCCATGCTCGTTAACAAAGTTTGGATTATATAATACGCATCGTTATGAAACTCTCCTTCTCCTTCCCAACTAAAAATGCAAAGCAGCTCGGTACTGCGCCTCCTCTTGCCAAGCCAGCAGCATTTTCGTTACTAGAAGAAGAGGATGCTCGAGATGTTTTCCCGGTCGCTTCAAGCAGTAAAACAACGAACAAGGCCTTCTTAGCCAGCAGTGTTGCATCCTCAAAGGCAACGCAGAAGCGCATGGAACACGAAATGAAGACTGACGTTACAGTATACCAGTATGAC
>JBBPTS010000368.1:7175-18216 GCA_038094235.1 Fistulinella staudtii
AACGAATCAATCGAGATCTCCAGCAGTATCTGCAGTTATTCATATGCAACCACCAAGAAGATTGGTCAGACTGGCTGCCCATCGCCCAATTCAGCTACAACGTGAAACAGCAGGTCTCTACTGTAACAGCACGCCTTTTCGGCACTCAGCAACATTGCTTTCCACTTGCCTCGCCCTCAAAGTCACTGTTACCTGTCACAAGGCCATGCCCAGACTTGTTCCAGACAAACTCGCCCCTACCTCATATGTGGCTAGACTGCCGCATGCGCGCCTCATGCTTTGCTCTATTTATGCTATCTCTGATGTCATGGTCCGGACTGTGACATGTTCCCTAGTCTAGACTCATTCCGCTATCTATTGACATCATAGAATATCCTAGCCCGCCTCATGTAGTACGCACCATTCCCTCATGTAGTGATGTCATACTGTGTAGTGGAGTAGTATATAATGAGAGCGATCCTATGGCAAAGCTCCCCAGCTTTGTTCACTTGATCATTGACTCACTCTGACACTTGATGCTCAAACTTGCCCAGTTCGATACAAACATCAACTGCGATAGCCAGACTATTACACTTGAAGCAAGCCCCATCCCTTCGTACACCCTTACGCTCAGGAAAGCCCTTCTCCCTCCCTAATCACGCTACATTCCCTCCTCTCTATGGATATATTGGTATTGACGTGACATTCCACGTTACAACTGTAAACAAGTACGGTTGTTCTGTTTCATCTACCAAAAAGTCTCCCTTCGAAGTCACCAGAACTTACCCCCATCACATGGGGATAGAACCTAGAACCTCCAAAGCCCCTGCTGCGGACACATTAGCCCAGCAGATAAATGAAACCCTTGCAGAAACATCCACAAACCTCAAGAAAGTGTAGGAGCGCATTGTAATGGCTTGCTATTTCCACACTTCAGACTTAGAAGCAATGGCAAAGACTGGCATAGACGCAACACCTCGCCCATTATGATTTTCCTCTTTACCCCTATTGATGATCTTATCTTATCTTGGCATTCTCCGGTATCTTATCTGATATTGCACGATTGTGGGACTGATCTTATCTGAAGGGACTTAGAAGTTTTCCTTGTCTCAGACTCTTTCTCTTTCTCTTTCCTGCACTCACTGACATATGGCAGATCTCATCTAAGATACAGATCTCATCTAACCATATCAGTCAGCACTGCATCCCTATGTTCACACACTTATTTCTGTCTCTTCTATTCTATGCCTCATGTAACACATGCCTTATTAATCTCTGCTTTTCTATTTCTGTTATCTCAGCTATGCTTTTCTGATGGACTCTTCTGATATACCTATCGCTTCTCACACACAGCCCAGATAAGCAGTGCCTTGATTAGGGTAGTTACACAGCCATGTACAGCTTCACTCTATGTATATATAAACCCAAGGAACTCGGCTGGTAAACCCCAGTCTTGTTCACTTGGAACTTTTGCCTAACAAGCGGATAAGCTGCCAGGTAGCTCACTCAGTCCATTCCCCTCACTTGCTATATAAGGGAGAACCTTCAGACGGTGCACCCCAGTCCCCCTCTCATTCTCCCTTGCTCCACATCGAAGGTCCACACTCTCAGAAGTTAAGAGAGTAGGTTCGCTTCACGTGTAACTAATGTCGTCCTCAACTATCAAAGGAGGAGATAAGATGGGGATCTTATCTGTATCTTCAGAGAGTACAATAAGGGTCGCCTTCTCTGTTCTCTTCGTACTTCAGAACCTTGTCAACCCTATCTTCTGTAAGGGCAAAGGGCAAGTGTTGATGACAGGATATGTGCACCAATGAAGAGGGGAGTGGTTGAGTAAGCAACTCCACTTAGCTACTGCCAGAGGTCCTGGTGGTAGAGCACACTGGTTAGGTGTGAGATCCACAAGTTAACAAGACTGGAGGGCCTCTACTACTAGCCCTCGTACTTTATATACATCTTCTGATGAGGCAGTGTAAGGCCTCATATAGTAAATACTACATTGTACGACTGTGGCTATCCTGTGGCCATGTCAGTGTCCTTCTGATAAGGGAACATGTGTTATCCTCATGTTCATCAAATGGAAGAGAAGGCTCTGCCTTCTATCTAAGCTCATGGCATCCTCATGTGCCGCTTCTAAGTCCTAGGATCAATCTATGATCCGATCTTCTTCATCTAAGATCCAACCACGATGGGATCTTCTTTTAGAGATCTCAGATCTCGCTTCTGATGGTGGAGATAGTGCGATATCCCTTCTATCCTTCGAGGATTCTTCTAAGTGTCACTGATAAGATCAGGACTTGCTTTCGAGCGATAAGATGTCGCTGATTGCCGTGATAAGATAAGATAAGATTGTCGAAATCTAATCTTTCCTCTTTGTGCGCCATTGCGTGTTAAGTGATAACGATAGTGATCATTACACACATATGGTTCTGCAGGCAGACAAACATAGAAACGATGCGCCAGAATACAGAATCGGAGATCAAGTATTGCTGGCCACTGAAAACCTCTGCCTAACAAGGCAATCCAAGAAACTGTCGGAGAAGTGGCTAGGTCCTTTCTCTATCACAGGAATAATCGGCCACAATGCCGTAAAACTACAACTCCCCCTCTCGACAAGAATCCACCCAGTCGTCAATGTGTCACAAGTCAAACCCTATAAGGAAAGACTCGAAGGGCAGCCTGTGAAAGAACCAGGACCTGTCTTGACCACCAACAACCAGGAAGAGGAGTTTGAAGTGGACTTCATTGTAGATGTACAGAAACACAGAAACGGTTGGGAATATCTGGTACACTGGGCAGGATACGGAGAAGATGATTGCACATGGGAACCAAAGAAGAATCTCACCCATGCTGTGGACACCCTGGCCCACTTCCATGAAAAGAACCGCCACCTTGACTCACGCGAAGTCTTCTATGATAAGTTTGGTCTATTTAACCCCTATGAAACCTGCTGCAGTACAGTATCCTTTGAAGTTCCCCAGCTCGATCTGGAATCTCGAGCTCATAAGGGGTTTGGTGTAACAGCTCATTACTTTCATGCTTCAGACTTAGAAGCAATAGCAAAGACCGGCATAGATGCACAGCCCAAACCTCTCCACCTTTGAAAGGTTATCTTATCTTATCTCGGCATTCTGTGATATCTTATCAGATAAAGTGTACGATTACAAGGACTTAATCTCTTTCTTCTCTTTCCCTTTCTCTCTTACTTTCCTATGCTCTCACTGACATAAGGAGGATCTGATCTAAGATACAGATCTCATCTACCCATATCGGTCAGCATTGCCATTATGTTCCCACGTTCATCTCTGTTCCTTCTATTCCTATGCCTCATGTAACACATGCTCTTTTCATTACTGCTATCTCGGCTATGTCTTCTGATGGACTTTCTGATGTACTTATTGCTTCTCACGCACAGCCTAGATAAGACTGCACTCAATTAGGGTAGACACAACCATGTACTTTTACATATATATAGCCGGGTAGCTTGACTGGCAAAAAACCCCAGTCTTGCTTACTTGGATCTCACGCCTACAGCCGTGCTCTACCAGTCAGACTCAGTCCTCCCTACCTCCTGCTTAATAAGCACACTACACCTTTGATAGGCTATCCTTGAAGTATCTTTGAAGACCCTAAGAAGGCAACTCTTTGAAGTTAGAAAAAAGTCTTTATGTTTCACAGACTAGTGAGGACAGAAGAGGTACAGGAACCTAGGAAGAAGGAGGAAAGAACCCTCTGCTGGTAAAGGTTGACAGCACTCTCACTGTAACGGCACACCTTTTCGGCACTCGGCAACATCGTTTTCCCACTTGCCTCGCCCTCAAAGCCACTGTTACCTGTCACAAGGCCTTGCCCGGACTTGTTCCAGACAAACTTGCCCCAACCTCATGTGTGGCTAGACTGCTGCATGCGTGTCTCATGTTCGCTCTATTTATGCTATCTCTGACGTCATGGTCTGGACCGTGACATGTTCCCTAGTCCAGACTCATTCCGCTATCTATTGACATCATAGAACACCCTAGCCCGCCTCATGTAGTACGCACCATTCCCTCATGTAGTGATGTCATACTGTGAAGTAGAGTAGTATATAATGAGAGCGATCCTGTGGCAAAGCTCCCCAGCTTTGTTCACTTGATCATTGACTCACTCTGACACTTGACACTCAACCTTGCCCGGTTTGATTCGAACATCAACTGCAATAGCCAGTCTATTACGCTTGAAGCAAGCTCCACCCCCTCACATATGTTTATGCTCGGGAAAATCCCTCTCCCTCCCTGAATCATGCTACGTTCCCCCTCTCTACAGATATATTGGTTATTGACGTGACGTTCCATGTTACAACTGTAAATGAGTACAGTTGTTCTGTTTCACTCACCAGAAGGAGAGCTTCACAGAAGGAGCAAAAAAATTCACTCACCAGAAGGGACGCATGTAGATGGAGTCCACAGAAGAAAGGACCAGGCTCATGTCCTTAAACTGATTGCATAAGGAAGCAAGCACAGTAGCATCAGAAGAACCACGCTACCACATGCTTGCTTAAGAAGAGAAGATACACCAGATCATGTGTCAAAACCGATCTTCCTCCTCAAGAGGCTTAAAAGGCACAGAAGAACTCTGAAGGGGATAGTTCAGAATCCTAGAAGAAATTTTTTTTCTTCCCTGAAGAAACTCCAGATGAAACAAAAAAGCCAATCAAAGACTTTTGGAAGAGAAAACTGAGTGAAGGGCTCAGGGGCTTTTAGAGTCTGCACCACCAAGTTACTTCAACTGAGGAGCTTTCCCCAGTGAAGTGACTTGGTTTATATATTCATAGGTTTGTATGTACATGTTGTGGCATAACTTCCATAAACGTATTTCTAAGAGTCATACCATAGGAGCATAATGCGCTATTGGGCAATAAGTATAACATGAGGATGCGATGTGCATCAAGGGTCTTCAGAACCAATAAAGGCAGTGCCTTCTAAAATGGAAGAGAAGTTAACGGAGATTAAATACTCATGTATTATTATGTCTGATGCCGGTGCCAGTTGCACAGGGCGGAGATGAAAGGGCAGTGCCCCATGTATAAGGAAAGAGGGAACAGGCTAGTGGTGCCCAAGGGTGCGACACTTGTCGCGAAGGACTTGTTCTCTTCTAGATCATGTGATCTTGATCGTCATGTGATGTGTCATGAGGTTAGTCATGTGACCTGGCTTATATCAGTCGAAAGCGAAAGAAAATGTCTAAGTCATCAAGACTTTATTGGATTCGTAACACCAGACAAATGAGTTTTCCCCTAGCAACTGATAGCCATAAGTTGCTTTGGGGCTGACGAGGATGTCAGTGTGATGCCCTCAGTATAACAGCTTACTACTTTCATGCTTCAGACTTAGAAGCAATGGCAAAGACCAGCATAGATGCAACACCTCACCCATTATGATCCCCCCTTTTCATTTATCTTTAACCCCTATTGATGATCTTATCTTATCTTGGCATTCTCTGGTATCTTATCAGATATTGCATGATTGCAGGATCAATCTTATCTGAAGGGACTTAGAAGCTTTCTCCTTTTCTCCTACACTTGCTGACATGTGGCAGATCCAATCTAAGATACAGATCTCATCTAACCATATTGGTCAGCACTGCCCATTATGATTCTCATGCTCATCTCTGTTCGCTTCCCTTCTATACCTCATGTATCATATGTCTCTCTAATTACCATTATCTTGGCTATGCTTTCTGATGGACTTTTCTGATGTTCTTATTGCTTCTCACGCACAGCCTAGATAAGGCTCACCTCGATTAGGATAGACACAGCCATGTATTCTTGCCTATATAAATCCAGGCAACTTGACTGGCTAAACCCCAGTCTTGTTAACTTGGATCTCACACCTAACCAGTGTGCTCTACCAGTGGGACCCCTCTCCATCGCTTACAAAGCACCCCTATGCCTTTGATAGACTACTCCTCATCCTCTGAAGTAAGAAGAAGTACGTCAGTTACACTCAGGTCTTCACTCTCTTTGCTATTCACTAGTTCTCAGCTCAAGCTCGATGGTTTGAAGACCTTCATGCATGAAGGGGATAGTATAGAGGTATGACCAGGAAGGGAACCAAACTAGGAGTAACTATGCTTCGCTCTCTTCTTTCGCTCAGCATACTCTGAAGAAGCCAGGTGAAAGAAGAGAGTATGGTTTATGAAGAAGAAAAAGGATTGTCCGAAAAAGAAGGAACAAGCCTGGACATAGTAGGCGATGTCCAGAGGCCAATGACAAAGGACAAGAGCAATCCTTCTTACCGGAAATCCTTGAAATTTTTTTTTCCTCTGATCTGTCTGGAATCCAGATCTCAGGAAGGGTATGGTGATTATTGCCATAATCAGACAAAGAAGAAGGGACCAGTGCACATCCTTAAACTGAAACAGAAAAGCCAATCAAGGACTTTGAGGAAGAGGGACTGAGTAAAGGGCTCAGGGGCTTTAGAGTCTGCACCACCAAGTTACTTTGACTGAGGAATCATCCTCAGCGAAGCAGCCTGGTTTATATATTCATAGGCTTGTATGTATATGTTGTGGCATAATTACCATAAGCATAAATCATAGAAATCATACCATATGAGCATGAACCACTATTGGTTGATAAGTAATACATGTGGATGCATCATGCATCAAGGGACTTTAGATCCTTTTAAGGCAGTGCCTTCTGTAATGGAAGAGAAGAAATGGAAATTAAATAGTTGTGGATGTCGTTACTTCTGATGCCGGTGCTTCTTGCACAGGACAGAGATTAAAGGGCAGTGCCCCACGTATAAGAAAGGAGGGAACAGGCTAATGGTGCCCAAGGGTGTGATACTTGTTGCGAAGGATTCAGTCTCTTCTAGATCATGTGATCTTCGATATGTCATGGGGTTAGTCATGTGACCTGGCTTATGTCAGTTGAAAGTGAAGAAAAATGTCTAAGTCATCAAGACTTTATTGGATTCATAACATAAACTGCCTACACTCAGAAGAAACATCCAAAACGATGTAAAACTACTCAGAAGGATGAGAGAGATAGATTCCCATGGAAGGGCCCTGGCCATGGCCTTAAACTGGATCCAACCAGAAGAAGCAAGCATAGCAACACTAGAAGTGCTCCGTTGCTGCATACTTGCTAGAAAGGAACAAGAAACAGTCTTGATGACCAAGAAGTCCACCCTACTCTCTCCTAATCTGAGCAAGCACTTGTGTCGAGATCGTGACCATAAATGGATCTTTGTCCTAGATGACGCTTAAACTCCACTTCACTTAGGATCTGCAGGGATGTAAAACACTCAGAAGGAGAAGAGACAACTATCTCTACCTTAGAAGGATGGAATCAAAGGCAGAAGTTGAGACGAAACCAGAAGTTGATCGACTAGACCATGAAGGGAAGGCTACCCGGAGAAGGCTAAGAGGAATACCTAGACTGAGGGGATTCATCTATCAGAAGAAGTCACAACCAGATGGCAAATCAACAACACTAATGCCAAAAGAAGAAATCCTAGATGAGGAGACTAAGAGAGTCTCTAAAAAAGAAAGAAGTACTGCTCTCGATGAGCATCCAGATGATGCTGCAAAGCAGCCCCCTGAAGACCGGACCTAGGGTTCATCTGGAATCTGAACCTCAGGAAGAGTATGGTGTAATGATCATTATCATTATCACTTCTGCACAATGGTGCACAAGAGGAGAGATTAGATTTCGACAATCTTATCTTATCATGGCAATCTCTGAATCTTATCACACGATTGCAAGGTCCTGATCTTATCAGCAATACTTAGAAGAATCCTAGAAGGATAGAAGGGAGACCGCACTATCTCCACCACAAGAACCGAGATCTGAGATCTCCCAAAGGAAGATCCCATCATGGTTGGATCTTAGATGAAGAAGATCAGATCATAGATTGATCCTAGGACTTAGGAGTGGCACATGAGGTTGCCATGAGGTTAGATAGAAGGCAGGGCCTTCTCTTCCATTTGATGGACATGAGGAGAACACATGTTCTCTTATCAGAAGGACACTGACGTGGCCACAGGATAGCCACAATGGTACAATATGGTATTTACTATATGAGGCCACACACTGCCTCATCAGAAGATGTATATAAGAGGAAGGGCTAGCAGTAGATGCCCTCTAGTCTTGCTTACTTGGATCTTATGATCTACAGCCCCTATTGTCCAGTCAGACTCCTGACAGTAGCTAAGTGGAGTTGCTTACTCAACCACTCTCATCAGTGCACAAGTCCTGTCATTGACCACTTGCCCTTTGCTCTTACAGAAGATAGGGTTGACAAGGTTCTGAAGTATGAAGAGTGACTCCATCATTACATCCTTTGAAGGCAATCCTTATTACACTCTGAAAGTCACAGATAAGATCTCTATCTTATCTCCTCCTTTTATAGTAGAGGAAGTTCATCCGTTTCAGTCATGGTCTGGACCATAATATGTTCCCTTACCTAGACTGAAGCTGCTACTTATTGACATCATAGAACACTCTAGTCTGCCTCATATAGTATACATGGTAGTACACACCCCTCCCTCATGTAGTGATGTCATATGGTCTGTGCTCTCTAGTAGATAGTATTTAATGTGAGCAATCCAGTGAGTAAAGCCCCCAGCTTTGGTAACTTGATCTTTATGACATCCACTCTAAAGCATCTGAAGCTCAACCTTACCCAGTTCAATAAGAACATCAACCATAATACAATGAAAGTCCTTCACCCTTGAAGCAAGTCACACCTTCCTCATCAAAGTATCTATTCTACTCTCCTCCTCTCCAATACATTTCTCTCTTCATTAGGATGTAGAGGCTGATGTTTAATATATACAACTACAAGTGGTGGTTGTTCCATTTCAAGGAGTGGTTGAGTAAGCAACTCCACTTAGCTACTGCCAGGAGTTATGCTGGACAATAAGGGCCTTAGATTGTAAAATCCAAGAAATAAGCAAGACTAGAGCTTCTGTAGCTCTGTCTCTACTTCTTATATACATCTGTAAGGAGGCTATGCTCCATTCTTTATATTTAAATACTTCTATCATACAACCATGGCTATTCAGAGGCCATATCAATATTCTTCTGATAAGACCATGTATATAAGGTGTGGTACATCAAATAGGAGAGTAGGCACTGCCTTCTATCTAACCTCATGGCAACCTTGTGTGTCACTTCTAGACTTCTAAGTTCAAGGATCAATCTATGATTCAATCTTCTTTATCTAAGATCCAACCACAATAGGATCTTGCTTCTTGAGATTCAAGATCTCTTTCTCAGTAGTGAAGATAAGACAATCTCCTTTCCATCCCTTGAGGATTCTTTCTAGTGTCACTGATAAGATCAGGACAGTGTAATTGTATGATAAGCTTCAGAGATTGCTATGATAAGATAAGATAAGATCTTCGATATCTAATCTTTATCTTCTTCAGAGAAGTGCACCATTACACCAAAGTGATAACAATAGTGATCATTACAAATAAAGAGTGCAAACAACAAACAAAAACAGAAGAAACAAGCCATAAGTGTGGCAAACACTCTAAACAAGAAGTGGAGTCTAAATATGTGAAAAGTGATCATTGTAGTGATCAGCAGTGATCAGTATATGTAATCAGTAGATGTAGCAATCAAATTGCAACATCTTGAAGAGGGGGTAATGTCAGGACTTGTTATTTCCTTTGTCATCTCATTATAGTTACCACTCTAGACCATATCATATAGTCTGATGTCATTATCTAGACCACTTACTGATACTATGATGTCACAGGTGAAGCGAACCTAATACTAAGGACTTGCTGAGTACGAGGGACCTTAACGTGGAGCAAGGGAGAGTGAGAGGGGGACTGGGGTACACCGTGTGAGGGCTCTCCCTTAGATAGCGAAGGAGGGGGTGGACTGAGTGAGCTACCTGGCTGCTTATCTGCTTGTTAGGCGAAAGTTCCAAGTGAACAAGACTGGGGTTACCAGCCGAGTTCCTTGGGTTTATATATGCATAGGATGTGGCTGTACATGGCTGTGTAACTACCCTAATCGAGGCACTGCTTATCTGGGCTGTGCATGAGAAGCGATAAGTACATCAGAAGAGTCCATCAGAAAAGCATAGCCGAGATAGTAAGAATAGAAAGCGGAAATTAATAAGGCATGTGTGGCATGAGGTATAGAATGGAAGAGAGCGGAAATAAACGTGGGAACATAATTAGGCAGTGCTGACCGGTATGGTTAGATGGGATCTGTATCTTAGATCGGATCTGCCATATGTCAGCGAGTGCAAAAGGAAGAGGATAAGTCCGAAGAGAGGGGAAAGAGTTCGTAAGTCCCTTCAGATAAGATCTTTCCCACAGATGCGCGATATCTGATAAGATACCGGGAAATGCTGAGATAAGATAAGATCATCGCTAGGGGTTAAAGATAACCAAAAAAGGAGAAATCATAACGGGTGAGGGGTTGCATCTATGCCGGTCTTCGCCATTGCTTCTAAGTCTGAAGCGTGGAAATAGCGAGCCGTTACACCACACCCCTTCTGTACTCGAGATTCCAGATCGAGCTTCGGGACTTCAAATGATACTGCACTGCAGCGGACTTCATAGGGGTTAAAGAGCGTAGGTGTTTCATAGAATGTTTCGCGCGCGTCAAGGTGGCGATTCTTCTCATGGAAGTGGGTCAGGGCATCTTGGGCGTGGGCCAGGTTTCTTCGAGGCTCCCAAGTGCGGCCTTCTTCTCCATATCCTGCCCAGTGAACGAGGTATTCCCAGCCGTTTCGGCGTCGTCTAGCGTCAACTATGAAATCAACTTCATATTCTTCTTCACGATCATCTGTCACATGAACCGGTCCTGGTTCCTTCAAAGGTTGTCCCGCGAGTCTCTCCTTGTAGGGTTTGACTCGAGAGACGTTGACAGTAGGGTGAATGCGCATCGAGCGCGGAAGACGTAGTTTAACGGCATTGCGGCCGATTACTTCTATGATGGAGAAGGGTCCGAGCCACTTCTCAGAAAGCTTCTTCGACTGCCGTGTGAGTCGGAGGTGTTCGGTGGCCAGGAGTACTTGATCTCCGATCTTGTACTCTGGTGCTTTACTTCTAT